>JAMKCH010052590.1:0-10891 GCA_023653785.1 Ophioderma brevispina
TTCGGGGATGACAAATTGATTAAAATAGCTTTCAAAATCCAAAATAGCTGCCTTATGCCCAAAATTCAAAATGGCTGCCCAAAAAGTGAGTTTTGGAGTATTAGCTGCATATTGACCAATTTGAGCATTTTTTGGTTCTTTTTATAAGTTGTTTGGCAGCATGAGGTGGTTAAGGCAACTTCCAAAATCCAAATTGGCTGCCATATGTCAAAATATTCAAATTCCAAAATAGCTGCTGTATGTCAAAAATTCAAAAATTCCCGAAAATGTAATTTCTTCAACATTTGGTATAATATTAACACATTTATACATTTCTTGGGGTGAATATGTATTATGTTATTTGGCAACTCAAGGTGATCTATTAAGTTTGCACATTGAAAATGGCTGCCATTTGTTAAAATTTTCCAAATTGCGTGCATTGCATGATTCCAGCACCTTCTGTTTTATTCATTGTTCACTAGATATCCTTGAGAAAAGCTCATTCACAAAATTTGAGTTGATTCTGATCTTGCGGCTTTGTGTTATGAGCAATTGCTTGTTTCCCACGGTCCCATAGGCCACTGTGCTGTAATTTCTGTCCGTTTACAGACAGAAAATACAATATTGCGAATTTCTTACAGATGCAACCGAATTTGCACGAAAGATTAGGTACAGATGATAACAAAATTTCAACTTTTTTTAGGTAAGTCGGGGGGATGAGGCTGTGGATCACGAAATACCCTTTTTATCCTATCAATTCAATTGAATTGAGAGGTTTTTGCGATCGAGCGCGCCATGCTTTAATTTTTCTAATAGTCGGACGTGTAATGTGCGTTTGTGTTGAAAATGTCACAAGCTGCGTCTCAACCAGGGGGTTGATCTTTTGTTGGATTGGATTTTGAAATATTAGCGATGGGAGTCAGTTTGGGTGAATTTTGTGTTTTTCAATCAATAGCTACACTTAGATAAACTCTACGCACTCCATGCTACCCTATCCGCGATTTACGTTTCGGTATTCTACGCTGCAGGAATCATATCTGGGTTTCATGCGCACATTGGCTGTTTTCGTTGTTTGCAACTTGAAGGACACTGCTACGACCCTCTCCGAGGCGTGGCTGAGATTCCTCTTTTAGAGGTAGTCTAAACAATGTTCCACAAAGTCCACCGTTAATATCTTCGCACCTTGAAACTGTTAAAAACCAGTCCTGGTCTTTGGGAATTGACTGTTTAGTTTGTATTTGCCGAATATCTTCCCAACAAATAAACCGTGCCGGTTTGTAAGTGATAGGCCTCATATGACCTTTGACCTTGGAATGTGAACTTTGACATCATCAACAAATGAGTGATCCAATGATGCATCTATAACTCAAGTTTGGTTGCAATTGAACTTCAACTCTTAAATTGAGGTCGTTTTTGAGCTGCGAAGCAAGCTCCTACAAATCGCCCGGAAACTCTGTTAGTTAGTGTGTGCGTTCGTTCGTCCGTCCGTCCGTCCGTTACGGTAACATTAAAATAAAATGATGTATCCATTGATGCTCAGTTTATAGCTGTCCCGGTAATTTATTTCCAATCGGCACGAACACGCTTGTTTTCGCTTATTACCAATACAAAAAAAAAATAAAAAAAATAGCGAGTTGGTGGACGCTGTTTCGGACCTACCAAGGTCAAAGTTCCTAATTAATACATGGGGTATTAATACAAAAATACTAGAACTGTGCAATATAACTGTGATATGTGATAAAAGCCCCTGATGAAAACATCACACTCGTCGTATCATTTCATACCCGCCATATTGGAAAATTGATTCTATTTATCTTAGCAACGGTAAACTTTCTGAACAAAGCCATACCTGATGATGTTCTTGGATGTGTACGGATCATTTTATAACCGAGGGCCCCAGGCGAAACGTTGACAAAGTGTTTTTTTTTATGCTGTTATGTTACGTAATGCTGGACGAATGTAGTCAATAGACGGATTGCCAAAACTCGACCGATACAAACTCGACGGTCATCCAATCGGACGGACAACCAAGTCGAACGCATACCAGCTCGACCGATAACCAACTCGACCGTCCAATGACGCCCAGTCGAAGGCGGAAGGGAAAAGGCGGAGGCCCTATTCTCTTCTCATCGTCTATTCCTTTGCCCTATAGAGATTAGTGAGAGCAACTATGGCGATAGGATAATTGAAGTTGGTGAACATCAGCAGAAGAAGAGAAATGAGCAATTGGAGAGCATACACAATAATGCATCGGGTGTGCACCACTATAATCCCTGCGTGAAACATGATTGCACCGTCGATTGTACATGTGCACACATTTGCATGTAGGTGCGATCGATTCACGATCAAAGGGACTGTTTCTTCTGTCGACTGGTTCTGGACTAGTCATGTGGCACCAAGAGGACAAGGTGATACAGAGATTGGCCTTATACGTTGCTAATGATAGACAGTAAATCCGTACCTGAAGATTGAATTTTTATGGTATATTCATTTTAGTTCCGTACATCGTTTTTAAAAGCTGTTTTTCTCACACAGACGGCCAATTCACTCACGAGATGCCTAGACGAGATGTCCATATTGGATTTTAGATATAGATTTAGATTTCCTATAATATTTGAGTAAAGGCGGACTCAGAATTTGTTAATATGTTATTTTTTTGAGGTGATTAAAAATAAACTTATCATCTTAGAACTAAGATAGTCACCCTTACCTTAAAACGCTTATTCCCAAGTTAGAGATGAATCGGGGATACTGTTGTAGAACAAAAACTTCCAGGTGGCAGGTTGGCATTAGGACGGTTTCGGTGGTTATAAGTCGAAGCTGGTATGACTAGTTAAAAGGAACTTCTACGTGATGAAGTTTTTATTGGGCGTACTAGCATCACGATTAGAAGCACTTCCGTATTCATACAAAAAATGTAGCAGTGTAAAGGAATAGGCTCCGAAGAAAAAAAAGTTCGGCAAATAATCGGAGCTAATATTTTTTTAAAGTATATTGTCGATAAATTTCTATTATCTTCCCCTGTGTATACCACTGTGGAAATTGTTCCTGCGGGTTTTCAGGGACTTTAACATTTGTTTCCTTTGGATATAGTAATGTGTTTGTTTATGTCATGGTGATTATGTGCTATCCTGTATGGGATGGACCGTCCATCCCGTATCCTGGATTTATCTGTACGGTCTTTTTTAGATTTAATTAAAGAGGATTTAACCACCATTGTTCATATTATCCTCGCTCGAAACAAGGCACAACACTTCCCCGAGAAAGGTTCTTTTATCATAATAGATGCATATAAAAATTCATGATTAATTCTGCGATACAAAATTCAGGGAAATCCTTCCATATATAATTGTATAGATACACAGCAGTGAGACGGCCCAGCGAGCGCAGGGGCAATAATAGCGCCTTACTAACATATGAAAGCAAATTGGAGAGTATATTTTGTTTTTTCCAGCCTTTTTGCAATCACTTTCACTGCCGATGATTTGTATTATAAGGACATTAGCAAAACTTGGGTGAGTACTTTTATCTGAGTTGTATTGTGAATTCAGTAAATCTGATGCTACACGTTTTAGTACACTCTTCTGCAAAACCTAAAATAGAGCGGGTCATAACGAAAACGTCATTCGATTTAAAGAAATGCGTTGATTTGCTCGAATTACATTGCGAACTATAGGTATGAGAGTTTCTTTATTGAAATATTACGCATCGTTTGTATCTTTTTTAAAAAAAAAACACATCTCTGTACAAGATTCAACAAATATTAGTTTGTAACAGAAAACATGTCAAGTGCCCTCATAGCGGGCACGGCATAATGGGGCCATAATGCCATAGTTAGGCAACGTCGGACCCGGGCAGTTCTTGGATGGGAGCCAAAAGGGCACAGTAGGGACAAAACTACTTTTTAAGTTTGCCCCTAATGCACTAGTCTTAGTGACAGGTTTTGTTTTTCTTATTAAATTTATTACTAAGAAACCACCCTGCCTGTTAATTTTTGAACTAATAAGAGCAAGTTTTTACAGTTCACTCTTTTTTCTCGTACTTGAAGAGTATAGTAAAGGGGAATCACGTGAACCAAAACTTCCGGTGGTATAGAATGTCTTGAATTTTGTTTATCCTTTTTTTCAAAATAGGGAGCAAACGTACAAATAGAAAACTGAACGCTATTATAAAAAGTTGATAGTTTTAATTAGATTTTTAGGGTTTTAATTTTTTTTGGGCACTTAAAATATTTCATTTGCGATTGAAAAGGAACAATCATTTTATTAAATGTTATAGAAGCTAAACGATTACAAAATAGAAACGTGAAATCCATTAATAAAAAATAAAATGCTTTTAAAATTATAGTTAGGTTGTTTTTAGCATAATTAAAAAAAAATGGTACTTTATTTCATTGCAAATGTAAAAATGCCTAATCATATGTATGTATGTATGTTAATGAATTAACCTAATAAGAAGAAACACACACGCACACAGGGGGAAAAAGTGAAATATGAAGAAAATACGAAAGAGAAGAAAAGTTTTCTTTATTGGTGTTTGAAACAAATGAATTGTATCTTTTAATGGGGGAGGGGGACTGGGAAGTGACCTCTTGCTTTTTTATACACATTCAACTCTTCTCTTTAGGAAAGATGGTAGTCTGAACGAAATTCAGCAAAATGTTAGCTAAAATTAGGGACGGGACAAACGCGCTGTCTGTTAATGTAGATGTCGGACTGCTCCTGAAACCCAAGAGCTCACGTTTTCCATTTCCCCCACGATTGGGGTGACCGTACAGCTCAACGCTGCAATGTGGTTTTTGCAGTGGACAGATGAGCCTTCGTGTGGCAAGTTCTTGAAACCGGCTGCTTCAACTATCGTCTTGATTGAGGCAGAAGAAAATTTAGAGAGTCTGGGTGTTATTTTGGTTTTTAAAGAGTTATAGAATATAGATTTGCGAAATTATTAGCGGAAGTAGTAACTTAGATATGATGATGCTGTTAATGGTATTGTCGGTGTGGGTTCCCGTATCAAGGATGTAGTCCCTTGGGACATGTTACGGTAATAAAAAAATACCAATGAATTTCTATTTCTAACTTTTGTTACCAAAGGGGGGGGGATACCGACTTATTGCTTGTGATGTTCCTCTTTCCTTGTGTACAATTTTGGTGTATTGTAGTAATTTTACGAAGAAGGGATTTTTTTTAATCATTTACCCATTAAATCTTTGAGCCTACATGAGTTTTGCTTGACTGTTATGAGCAAAATATGCGAAAATGTGCCAATTTGGTGAACAATAAATTTAACTCCCACAACCTCACTGCATTGGTTTCATTCCAAGCTTCCGAGATATCGCGGTCTTGCTACATTGGTTAGGCTTATCTTACAATTTGACTCACCGACCTTGATCTGTTATGTGACCTTGACATCAGGGAGAAAAAATGAGGATTCCATGTTGTGTATCTAGGATTCAAGTTTGGTTTCAATCATCAAGTTGCGGATTATTACAGCAAATGTTAACCTTTTTCACAACAACAGACACAACAACAGGGACATCAACAACAACAGACATTAACAACAACAACAGACATCAACAACAGACATCAAAGTGATCCGTATGTGTCTTTAAGGCAGGCAACACGCACACACACAAAAAAAACACTGATCCTATTCTCATATGGAGTGTATACAGTGTCCTCTAATGACCCTATATGACATTTGACCCCATTTTCTCAAATTCTATAAAATACTTCTGCAAAGACAATGTTATGACAAACTAAATTAAAGGAACCACTGGTCCGGGACTCTTACGGGTATGCACCGAATGACCTCTTGTGACTCATGTGCCCTTCTGACCTCTAAGGACTGTGTGACTGTTGATCCCATTTGGTCAAATTATATACCCTTTCTGCAAATAAGTTACTGTGACCACCAAACATGTTCAAAAGAACAACTCATTGGGGCAGTAGAGTGTGAACTCTAATCACCCGAAATGACCTTTGACCCATGTTGTTAAAACCTACATAAAGTTCTGCAAATCACAGTGTTATGGCCACCAAACTGTTCCAAAATAGCCGAGAGGAGACTCATATGGTGCACACACAGATTTACTTTTATTAATGACCCTACATGACCTTTGACCCCTTTTCGCAAATAAAATGCTGCAATAACCTGACATAAAACAACCTCTAGGACCCATACCCCTTCAATCCCTAAATGCCTTTTTTTTAAATCACGGAGTGGATCCCTGTCTTTTGTTTACAGGAAAGCGCGCATAGATCTAGCAACAGTGCTCCTTGATCATGCAGCAGGTTACGAGTCATTTTCCTCTAGGGACCCCAGTGGCATAAGGACTGTATTCCTTACGTCCTTAGAGGATAATGACTACCTACCTGACCATCACCGCAAAAAAGGAGGTAGAGTTATTTTCTTGTCAGATCTGGGAGCAATTTCCCTTCCCACTAAATATAAGACAAGGGTCCGCTCCGCGATTTTGAAAAGTGTCGAAGTCTAAACCACTGTGTTTTTTTCAAATAAAATGCTATGACATACTAAAAACAATCGCTGGTCCAGAACTTATATGGATATGAATGACGAACATGGGGTTTTGCACAGATTGATCTCTAATGACCTCTATGTGGCTCTTTGATTCCAAATTTGATTTGTCAAAATCTATAAAACTTCTGTTCGACAAATCTGGCGTGCCAACCCTAACACTTAAGTGACCCAGGGGTTTTTCACTCCCGTTGGTGCCCAGGGGGAGGAATTTTCTAAACCACATGTGAAGGATCTTAAGGGACAACCCCAAATAAGCAATAAAAATGAGACTTTTATTTGGGTGCAAATTAAGGGTCAAAACATGTTTAAAAAAAAAGAAAAAAATAAAAAACTTAAAATTCAAATGAGCCTTACGCTTGCTTACATCAAACTTTTGAAAACTTAATATAAACAAAAAAAGAACACTAATTACATTGAAAATAATATTATTATATTTAACAGAAAACCAGAAGTTTTTATGGAGCCCTGTAATTTTTTACGGGTGTTGCAAAATACACGTCATTTCCCCATAGAGTTTGTACAGTAACTGTTTGACAAACTGTACAAATTTTTTGTTTTTCAGCACATAAGTGTTATATTTTTAATGTTACTGGGGAATAAATTGTTAACTGCATGTATGTGTGAACTTATATCAGCAAAAAAAAATTGTTTGGTTCCGGTTTTTTTTCTTATTTTTTTTAAAATATTCTCAATGACTTCCATTAGTGTGGCCCAAGGGGGGGGGGTTCCTCCATGGGACCCCCAACTAATTACTCACTTAACCGGCTGGCCGGATTTTAATTATTTGGTAAGTAAAAGAAATTGTATTCCCATAAATAACTGCAGGAATACATTTAGGATATATTGACCCATTGGTAACTGGTTTATTAAATGTCGTATGCATATATGAATAATGCAATTCGACTATTATTGGATTTGCAACTATGCGAATAACTCTGTGGGCGTAATATTTGTTTCAAACATTTACTTTACATTCAAATAACCCTTGTTTAAACGTATCTAAAATTCTTAAACGAGACAGGTAAAAACCTGACAATTAATTTATCAGTACTTTAGATCCCAAATTGAGCTTCTGTATTAAAGGAATGTTTAGATTAGATAATAATAGATACACCGAAGTGAACTTTCTGGGCATTTGAAAAGGTATGTTGGTAGTTTGGGATTTGCTTTAGTTCTCTTTATTTTTTCCACATTCCTGAGTGTGAAATTTGCTCACATTACGTCCCGGCATTATGTATGCAAGATAAGAAGATTAGTCTGGAGTATTGGGAATTTTCCACTCAATTTTGTTTAGTTTAAGCTGCATAAAAAACACAAGTCATTTTTTGAACTTTTTACTGGTCACTCAGATGCCCACCGAACATTTTTATTGTAGTCCCTTGGTCTAGACCGAGGTCAAACGAGCAATTTTCTGTCCTGGGTGATAATATCTTGTTGTGGTACTGTCAACCCGTGAGGATCAACCCCACGGTTCATTGCGTAAGCATTGTAGTAACTACGAAATGCGATTTTGCCCAGTAATTACGACAGTCCCATATGTAGAAAGCGCCCACGACGGAAATTAATCTCGTTAGGTATTACGACAGTACTAGGTACAACTACGATATGTCCGTCGTAGTTGCGGTCGCACTCTTACGGGTCTTCGGCCTTTGCTCGTATCCTTTCAAGCTACGCTTAGACTGATTAAGTGAAGCCGGATTTAATTTTCACCTTAGTAACATACTGCAACAGCAAAATCTATGTTTCTCATGCTAGGTCGCCATGGAAGATTGAAACTCACAGTTAATTCAACCTCCAAAACGCTTCCAAGTCCGACACTGATTGATATTCAGAGGAATCGGGTGGTGACGGGCGGTTCGGGCTTCCTTGGGCAGCATTATAGTGAAGCATGTGATGGAACAACAGAGTTTCCTTTCGGAAGTACGGGTTTGACATCAATCATTGAAGTGGTTTTATGGTCTTGCAGTAGTATCTGCGTGAACTACTCCAAAGTATTGCAATGCAGGAAAAAGGTATAATCAAGTGTTGAATACACATAACGTAATGAATGTCAAGTTGTGTTTTTTTTTACAAATTTAATGTTTTCATTTTAAAGCATTTCATGATTGTAACACCTTTTGATTCTTTTGTCATATTCCCTCATTATGACGATTATATAGCTGAGGAACGCTAACTTGCATTCCGGAAGAAATACATCCCGCAACGCCGAGGCTTCACAATAACCTTTTAATTAATTGGTACGGGTTTTTTTAGGTTTCCCCTTATATGTTTACGGGAGACAATGGGAGTGGTTGTGTGACCGTAAGTGAGGAAGTAAATGGAAGGTAGCGGTATTAAAAAATCCGAAAAATTATGCGACATCCGAAATGAATAGAATATTAATCACCGCGATTAGCGCAAATGATGACTGGATACGTTTTCACATTCTTTTGACAAACAGCATAATGTCAACTGTTTGATTAAGAGTTGTTTTCAAGTTTTCACGTAACCTCTTTCTTGCCATTTAACTTTGAGTCAATGATGGTTGTTCTCCCATCGTCCATTGACATTACCTTATTTCCGTTCCATACAACACGCCGAATTTCTAACATTATAGTAACCCGAACGATCCTTAACCCATTATTCTCAGCATTGCTGGCTTCCCTGAATCTGATTGCAGTTTGGTACTATCCATCGGCAACTCAGCTCTCCTTAAAGCAATAGCAGCACATGTTTGGAAGAGCGCCACAATTTTCCAAAATTTTGATATTTTTGCTACAGTACGTGGTATGTCTAGGAAAACCTATACTTGCGAACAAGAATGCTAAAAAATGCGATTGATCACAAAATAAGCGATTTTGTAATTAGAAGTGGGATCCCAGATTGGACTTAACGGCAGAGCTGGAAATGCGCGTTTATGTCAGTCCATGAGGAAATAGTGCAACCTCGAGAAAATAAACCTCTAACTTGACTGCCCGAAAACTATTAAAACACTAATGGATGAGCGTAGACGTACATGGCTCTATTCCCGGCTTATTTTCACATTGGAAGGCCGTTTTAGCAGCCGTGAATTATTATCGGGGATCCCGATCATAAATTATTTCAGTACAAAAATTCCGTCGTTGTTGACACATAGACATTTTCGAGCTTAAACCTCACAGGTTATTTTACTAGCCAGTTAACATGCCAACCGTGTAAACAATTCCAAATTTTTGGAAAAAAATTGTTCTTTTCTTGTTTTGTAAAAAAATGTGTAAATTGCTTTAAGCGCCATAATGATGGGAACGTGCAAATAGAATCAAACGGGTTTTTGGCAATCTTGGATTCTAGGGCTAACATCTATTTGAAAAACACATCTTCGACATTCATTATATTATTATGTGCAATTTGAAATCAATTGGTGATTATAAACTATTTTTTCTGCATGTTACAAAACTTTTGAGTAGTGTATGTATGTATTGCCAATTCTCCCAACATTGATTGATGGGGGTTGGGGAAGGGTAAGTTGAAATGGAAGGTTGGGATTTTCAATTGAGTGATAACAGGAGCTTGTAGGCTCTCAACTCTGGCCCGGGTGAGCAATTAGAAAAATGGTAGTGAGTGTTCAACTATTTTTTTCCAGATGGTAAGTTTTACGCCTTTTGCTATTTGATGCTTTTAAAAACAGGCAGTTAGTTATAACTCGATTCGCGCTGATAAAGGAGCTGGGGAAACGTTTTGGGTCATACCCCATTTTTTTACGTGAATAGGGAAGAAGCATCTTAATATATCCAATAAGTCAGTCGCTGCCTACCGATATAAAATATAGCGGTTTGCCTGTTTTAATCGATTGGATAGGAACAAAAGAATCGACATGTGTCCTATACCGTAATGCAGTCCATTCGATTTGAATGTTGCGTGCAACCTTGGGAAATCTTGTTTTGTATACCAATAGCATGGTGCAATAACAGCATTTCTGAATTTGATCCTGTTTGAACAAGTTTAGCATTACGGTTGATACGACACCAGGCACAACCTCTATTTTACCAATGTGCTTCCAACTATTAAGACCACGTTAGACATCTATGAGTGGGTATGACTATTGTATTAGTCGTTTAAGCTGTATGGTTTAGGTGATGTATGAAGTAATGATGAGTAACCAAGGTGGTGATGCCGAATTCAAAACCATTCGTCCGTGCTGGGCGCTGACATTTTGAATATTGCACGGTATAATTATTAGTTTGGGTGTCTTGTTATACACACATAAGTCAATTCGATACAAACATCCGGCAAAATATCAGTTGTTGGATGTTGGTGTCTATTGGGTGGTTTAAATTTGTCCGTACCATGCCACACAACGAATGAAATGACCACGTCAGTGGTCTTGATTTAAATAACCGCCTCAATGAATCCATCA
>JAMKCH010052591.1:0-51187 GCA_023653785.1 Ophioderma brevispina
AGCCTTTCTCCACACACGCACCACCCTACGAGGCAGCAGGTACTATTTCAACATAGTTGGTTTGACCTAAAGCTATATACCTAGGATCCCTTACTTACCCAATAAAGGAGAAAAGGAAAGAGAGAAGGAGTAGTCACAGAACCAGTGGCACCCACACTGTTTTTGCAAGACAAAGAGCGGGGAGGATGCTGTCCATTGTGGAAAGAGTCCTGAGACAACATCCCCAATCAATGATGTCGTGTGGGGTTGCACCTTCACCGCCTTAATAGGGAATCTGTGTCCTGTACCCCAGCTAGGCATCACTAATTGCGCCGTGATTATCCCGAGGATCAAGGCGCCTCTAAATCCTACATGGGATCAGAACTAGATCACAGACAAGCATAATAGCAAACCTGCCAAATCACCTAATTGGTCATATTGTCGAGACCCAACAAGATTGAGCCACTATCCTAGCCAACGGTTGCGAAGTAGGATAGAGATGAACAGGAGTAAGTGGTAGAGAGGTAGGGAGCACCCAGGAGGGATGGGAAATCCCACTGGGAAAATCACAGCAAAACATGTAGGGTGCAGGCACTTAAAGGTTTTAAGGTTGAATAAAGGTGCTGGCAAAGGTAGTTTTAAGCTCCCCGGCACTAGGTCCGTGCCTCCCTTTAACCGTAGATACATTTAAGGCGAAATCTATGTCATCCAGGAATTTTTCCCTGCCTTCTAATGAAAATCACTAAGGTCCAGGTCCATTCCAGAAATTTCATCCGCTTTCTGAGCTCTTCTGAGAATCTTCTGGTTCATTCTCTTTGCTTACAAACACCAGTTATGTACACAAACCAGGTATATTTGTATTACATAATTTAGACTAATTTTATAATATTTTAGGTCATAATTTATTACTCAAAGTGAAATAATCATGCTAATTCTTGGGGCTGTAAACACAAGTAATATGCAATTTTATTAAATTAGAAGGGAAATGATCGTTATGTTAAAGAAACATTTTGAAACATGCGTTCAACTAAACTGAAGCAGACTTAAAGAAATGAACTTTTGTAAACATGTTGGCACTTAAGAAAGTTGAAAAGAGCAACTTTTTTTGGTCTGTTTTGAAAAAAAAAATACACAAATACTTGTTGTTAAAAAAAAAGGCATTACCTTTTCAAAAATTATTGAACTGTATGACATGGGAAAAATGTTTCCTGATAAACAATACATTATTTGATGGAAGAATATCCAATCAAAGTAGTTTGTCAGACAGAAGTCGGTCATCCCAGAGGGGGAGTTATTTTTTCGGGACCCGTTTATTTAATGTACTCACCGGGGTCAAGTACACCCACCAAAACAGTGCTCTTTAGTTCAAAGTTGGGTTGGTTTTGCCTCAAAACGGGGTGTAATGGACAGGTTCAGGATTTACGATAACAGGGAAGTCTGCGTTGGCAACAATAGGGTCCACAGCATTCATGACACTCAAACACGTGTGTGTAAAATCAGTATCAAGTAGGTGGTAGTCACTATGAGCTAGCAAAAATTCATTCCCTTGGCACAGTTCAGTAGCTTCATTTCACCAATGGATTTAGGAAAATACACCTGGTTTTTTGGGTATGATATATGAAACCCAGGGTCACACAAGGTAAGTTCATGTCAGTGTATGTTTAAGTACAACCCACTGAAATGTGTCCTTGGTAGAGGAGCTTATTGTTACTCATAGTGAGTGTTAATTACCAAGAAACAACAACAGTCGATTGCAGCTATACTAAATTCAGTTATTAGTAGGGTTATAAACGAGAATCCATTCTAGAAGTTTGGGGGAAGAAGGTTTGAAGATGTTTTTCTATAGTTTGAAGGGTGCTGAATCAGAATTTTTGGGTCCAACCTCTGGGAAATGTGAGGAACTTTGTAAAATAAGGGGTAAAATTATACAGGGGTAAATTTGAAATCAAGTCAAATTGTATTTAAATGTACACTAATGTATTTGTCTCATTATAAGGATTAAAAAAGGTATAGTTTGTCTAGGTTCTGACCTTTAGTTAAACCGGTACAGTCCCATTAAAGTTCAAGGTCGATCTGGGGGTAAACGTTACCCAGTGCTACGATTTTGTCGAAACTGGTGTCAAATTGTTCGTCTTGTCTTATTTCACAATGTTTGGCATTTGGTTTCGTAATTAGTGGGCAAAATGTAACAAGGATCTACAGGTTTACAGGTCACCAAAACTTGACCTCAAATTGTATGCAGAGCTGTCACCCAAAGAATTGAAATGAGTTTTCTGCTTCAGTATGACCAGGGCAATAATTTGACACCTGTTTCAACAAAATTTGAAAATTGGATTTTTGTTTTGGCCCCAGAATGACCTTGAACCTTATCAGGGTTTTAGCCGTGTAACTAAAGGTGGGAACCTATATAAACTATATCTTTTGTAATCTTTATAATGAGACAAATACGTTGGTGTAAATTCAAACACAATTTGGCTTGATTTCCAATTTTCCCCTGTACTAATTTTACCCCCTTATTTTACAAAGTTCCCCACATTTCCCAGAGGTTGGACCCAAAAATCCTGATTCAGCACCCTTCAAACTATAGAAAAACATCTTCAAACCTTCTTCCCCAAACTTCTAGAATGGGATTCTCGTTTAAAACCCTACTATATTATTTTGATCATAAATGTAGTATTGTCTTACCACTGTAACACTGTAATTGCTGATTCTATGGCTACCAGCCGATTTTTTCTTAATTTCGCAGAAGTCAAAATAAACCCACATTCCATAGCCAAATAACATTTTTCATTGCTTAACGTGTTTACCCTTTGTTTAACTGAACGGATTCTGCATATGGGGCTCGAATGTCTAGGTATCTGTGACTACTTAAATTGGAGTAATTTCATAATAAACTCCATAATAAACATCAGTGTCAGTAATTGCTGCAACTCATTCTTAAAGGTGTTTGTTCCGATTTTGGTCTATCGTGTTCTCTACTTAATATGAGAGCCAGACACTTGTACACACTGACCATCAAGTATCGTGGGAAAAACGCGTGCAGTTTTGATGCTAGAGGCGATAACGCCATATTCACTACTGTGCTAATATTGATGGTTAACCATTAAAACGGTCGTTTTTTATCTGTAACTTGAGAAAGAAATGGATTTGAAAGCTGAAATTTCAGGACGACAATGAGAAAAATACGGCCTTTCATCTGGTATCAAATTGATACTACTTCCGAGTAAATCAGGGGGGTCTAAAAGACGATCGGAACAAGCACCTTTAAAGGCTGACTCAAAGATTTCCCGAGGAGGGCGCACTCAATTTTCAAACAAATCATATTTTTGCATGCACATAATGCTTGTCCATATACTAATCATTGTGTGAAATAACTAAGCTCAAATCGAAGTACTTCATATAGAAAATGACAACTTTGTTATAAAATTCCGGATCCGGAATTTTTGTTATACACGGTATCCTATGGCACTGTATACTGTGCATAAATGTCTACTGGATAAAAATGGAAAATCTGATTCACCTGTTAACTTTGGAATTGAACACTTTAGGTGACTATCTTTAGTTCTAGATGACTATTTTTAATTTCTACTCAAAATAATTATATTTCGAAATCTCTGAGTCAGCCTTTAAAGTGTAAAATGGGGTCTTATATAATAATAAAAATAATAGGGCACGTGTGGTCCAGTGGATTGAGCATTCGCCCCGCACTCCAAAGGTCGTGGGTTCGAGTCCCACTGCGGCCAACGTGTTGTGCCCTTGAGTAAGACACTTTACCTCAATTACTCCTCTCCACCTAGGTGTATAAATGGGTACCAGCATTATTCAATGCTGGGAAAGTAACAGACTCGCTGTGCGGGAGGAGTGGCGAACCCCCCATAGCAAAAAAAATACGGAGGAGTCTGGCCCAAACGCTAAGGAAAGAGAGATGGGCACTCCGCGCACGAGCTTGCTCGGCACGACAATTTACTTTTTTAAAAAAAATAATAAATAACATTTAAGGACGCCATTTACCGTTGTATCGTATGGAGCTTATAATTATTATTTCGCTGCCACTAGGAAATCATCAGAATCATTTCGCTTCAACTAGGGCGCAACCGAAGCGCAGCTCTTATAGCTTCTTATCAGCACTTATATTGTAACATTCCCTTATAACCACTCCAAATATCCCTGGGTAACGATAGGCAAGCGAGGTAAAGTGCCTTGTCCAAGTGCACAACACGTTGGACTTGAAGCGACAACATTCAGATCATGAGTCGGTCGATCTCTGCACTGAACGACGCGAGTTTATTATTCAAAACATTAAGGCCCGTATTCCAGAAACTTGTTTAGCTAAACGAGATTTTAGCTTAAAATCACCGTTATTTAAAATTGCGGTTAAGCAAAACGCGTTTAAATATTTTAACCGTTTGGTTGCCTAAACAAAAGTTTTAAATACGAGTAACATCGTCGTTATTTGAAGACGCTAACTCGAATGTATATAAGGCCCTATTGTGTTTTAATGGTTGAGCGCACAAAGTGTATCATGGCTTTCAGTAGCGTTTAAGGTGATACATCAACTGGGCGAGAATGATAAGCCCATAGTTGTTGTCAATTAGACAGTGCAAATGGGCCGTGCACTTGACGGAAACACACACACAAACACTTCTTTAACTAGCCCCGTACCTTGTTTAAATTTCGATGAATTTTGGTGGAGTTAAAATTGCGTTTAACTTTAAACTTCTTTCTGGAATTGTGTTTACTTAAGCAATGCGTTTATCTCATATATAAACGTTCGCTAAGTTAAAAGTCGCGCTGGCACCTTTTTGGAATACGGGCCTAAGATTTTAAGTCTCAAAACGTCGTCAAGATTCTATTATAGGGCCATAATCATATCATCACACCCTTAACCGGATGCTAGTAAGGGGAAGAGTGAGAATTACATCCTACTATTTATAATGGATTAAAAAATCTTTGCAGCTTTAGTAATGTATATTTGATCTTAACGTTCCCATTTAAAAAAAAAAAAAAAAAAAAAAAAAATAATAAATAACATTTAAGGACGCCATTTACCGTTGTATCGTATGGAGCTTATAATTATTATTTCGCTGCCACTAGGAAATCATCAGAATCATTTCGCTTCAACTAGGGCGCAACCGAAGCGCAGCTCTTATAGCTTCTTATCAGCACTTATATTGTAACATTCCCTTATAACCACTCCAAATATCCCTGGGTAACGATAGGCAAGCGAGGTAAAGTGCCTTGTCCAAGTGCACAACACGTTGGACTTGAAGCGACAACATTCAGATCATGAGTCGGTCGATCTCTGCACTGAACGACGCGAGTTTATTATTCAAAACATTAAGGCCCGTATTCCAGAAACTTGTTTAGCTAAACGAGATTTTAGCTTAAAATCACCGTAATTTAAAATTGCGGTTAAGCAATTTGATTTGATTTGATTTGATTTTATTCGGTATCTCCACATACAAGGCAAAATTACAATAATATGACAAGTCCTATACAGAATAAAAATTGGAGATTACACAGGATTACCCTTTAAGCCCGAAGGCTTATTTCCAAAGGGGTCCTTGCTACAATACATATATTCAAAAAACAATACATAAAACATTCGAAAACAATTAATAATATTATTTAAAAGATGTACAGAAACAACACATGACTATAATGAAATACAATAAAAAATATTAAAAAAATTAACAATTAATTTGATTTAAAAGATGGCTTTTTACAGACTTCTTAAAATTGGACTTGTTGGGAATTGTTTTGATTGCACATAAAACGCGTTTAAATATTTTTAACGTTTGGGTTGCCTAAACAAATTTTTAATCTAAGATCGTCGTTATTTAAAGACGCTAACTTGACATTAGACGTAAGCCCTATTTGTTTTAATGGTTGAGCGCAACACGTGTAAGCACATGGCTTTCAGCGTAGCGTTTAAGTGAATACATCAACTGGGCGCAGAATGATAAGCCCAGGTAGTTCGGTGTTGTCATTAGAGCAGGTGCATGGGCCATGGCACTTGACGGAAACACACCCACAACACTCTTAAAAACTTAGCCCCGTACCTTGTTTAAATTTCGATGAATTTTGTCTGGGAGTTTTAAATTGCGTTTAACTTTAAACTTCTTTCTGGAATTGTGGTTTACGTAAGCAATGCGTTTAAGTCGTCACAATAAACGTTCGCTAAGTTAAAAGTCGCGCTAAACCACCTTTGAATACGTGCCTAAGATTTAGTCTCCGAAACGTCGTCGATCTATAATAGGGCCTAATCATATCGGGCCGTATTCTCACGATGTTTAAAATAACGGTTGTTAGGCCTAAACGGTGGTTAGCTAAACGCACTGTGTTCTACGAAAAACCGAGGTTAAATATGTTAACAAGTCGTTGTGAGCAACAACTCTATTAAAAGGTGCAACGAGAGATTTTAAGCACCCAATATTGTTTCAGAATAGTAATTTCATATAGACATAGACACTCAATAGATTCTTACCTGTGTATTTGGATCAGACATGTCTTAAAAGAGGAAAAAAGACGATTTGATTTGTGCTTATATTTCAATATAAAACATTGCGAATTTTTCGTATTTTGCTCCTTACGAAATTAGAAATCGTTCACAATTTATTGTACCAAGAAACATTTCTCATCTTAATCCTTCTAGATGGCATATTTTTGATGGACACTTTCACCATTATGCAAAAATCATAATTTTCACATTTTTTAGGACACCTATTACATGAATCTCTCGTTGCACCTTTAAACGCCGTAAATATCATCCACCGAACGTGACTTATCTTCGCCTAGTGTGCGTGAACAATATTTTATGTCAGACATGCTTCCGTAGTTTAAATGCAATGCAGGGAGCCCACGTGTAAATTTCAAGAATGCCGCGTTACGCAAGGAGCTTTAGAATTTGTTGAATGATGCAACAAAACCCCGGGGCCTATTGAAAACTGTTTTTATGTCGTTGTGCCCTACTTGCTATCATTCAATACTCAAAACAGATAAACACGAGCATAAAATAGAAGCAAAGGAAAATGGAACGAGAAGAATCAACTGAGGACTCGGAAAAGAAAAATAAGAGAAATAAATGAGGTACATGTCTAACCCGAGTATCACATAGATCTGAAAATATCAGACATTTGGATAAAACACCGTGAGTTAAACACGCCTTAACTACCCCTCCCGGACCAAGTCTAAGTTTTTAACAATGTATATATAGCATGTTTAACGACTGTTCCGACTAAAAGTTAAACATCGTTTCAAGTTAAACCATACTTTGAGAATTGTTTATTTTAGCGGGTGTTTAAATTGCTATTTAACCAGTGATTAGCGTTAAACATCGTTTTGAGACGACGGGCCATCATCACACCCTTTAACCGTATGCTAGTAAGGGGAAGAGTGAGAATTACATCCTACTATTTATAATGTCTTAAAAAAGCTTGCAGCTTTATTAATGTATATTTGATCTTAACGTTCCCATTTAAATTCACGGAATATTGCTTGCAGAGCTGCGCTAATCCCATGGCAGAGTATGTATCCAAAAGCTGAGCCCCAAGTAGTCTTGTTCAATTTATATGATTACGATACGAGTATTATATCAAACACTACAGCATCTACGGAGGTCGCGACCGCCCCTAGAATAGTGTGACTAAAGTTATTCTTCGACATCCCAGAGGGATAGCTATTTTAGTTGGATACTGCCCAAATGAGTACTCTCTGGAGTCGAGAGGATTTCTCAGTACCTTCTTAAGTAGCATGAATGCATTTAGGAGGTGATGCGTTGTGGGTTAAAATTACAGCCTGAGGCATCTGAAAACAATACGCAAATGAAAACCATGCCCTTAATAGAGGATAATACAACAATAGGGGGAAAATGAATTTCTCGTTAAAAATTAAGACATTTGATATTAACCTGACGATTTCGCTTCAAAGCACATTTGTATGATAAGTAACCACACTTTGCAGTTTTCTACAGGCTTTTTGTATTCCAACATTAATAACCTACATTTTCACAACTTAAAATAATACTATAGTTATAAAAAAATAATTATGGTCTTCAGCGAAAAAAGGGCCACAGTGTAATCGTTGAAGATTTTTGTGGACCTTATTATGTTGACATGCCAGATTTTTTCTATGATACTAAATAAATTGCTAGTTACCAAATATTCTGAAAGAGCGTTAAACTGTGAGGAGATTGAAGCAAACAGTTTGCATGTAAAAGGGATTAGCTTCAACAATAACCGTTTTCAGACGGCAATCATCAAAATCCACGTTTATACCAAATTGAAATCAGCATAGTAAATGAGTTCCTTAAATGAACCCGAACTTGTCTTTGTACAGTTGTTCTTGAGATATGGCATAAAAATATGTTTGTTTGGCGTAACGGAGAAAAAAAATATCAGGGTCGGCCGGTCGGTCGGAGTTTTTTTTAATTTTTGTTTTTTTAGATCTTCTCCATGTTTTACTCTAAAATGGATACACGATGCTACTATTTAAAGCTTTTTTCAATGACATAACAAAGGTCTTTTAGTTACTTGTTGTAGTCGTTATTTTGTTATTTTTTTCGTCTTTGTGTTGGTAAAAAATGAAAATAATGGGTCGGCCGGCAGAATATTTTTTTTATTTTGTGCTAATTTGCATAAAAACTTTCGAGTCGGCAGGTTTTTTAGGGTCGGTCGGGTTACGCCAACAAACATTTTTTTATGCCTATTCGCCATTTTTTAACGATATCTCAAAATCGTTGTTAAGCATACTAAATCGGACCTGTCGCGGTCAAAGCAATAACGTTAAAAAGTGAAAGTAGAAAGTCGTTTTATTGGAATTGTGCGTATCACACAGCAACTGTCTACTTTGTCAAACCTTTGATGGGGCAGAAATATATCTCCACATAAAAATGAGCTATTTCCTCTAATTTCTCTCAAGAGAATTGGGACATTAATCTTCCTACGGGGGGATAGATAACTTACAATCACACGCTTCATCGGATATTGGAAGAATTTGTTACCTTCACAACTTCACCAAATCAATTTTCCTACATAGTTCCTTTGATAACAAAAAAAAAAAAACACCCGAAATATTATCAGGTTGCCTGAGACTTGACCAATTATTATTGGTATCTCAATTGTTACTAGGCTTTAGTTTAAATGGCGCTTGAGCAAACCGAGTAGTTACTTATTCAATTATATGGTTATGTCCCTTGCCTAAATCGACGTGTGTACCTCGACAATTAGGAATATCTCGTTGAAATCAATACTTTACTGGATAATGTAAAGGCGCTTTATGCCAACCACTCGAAGAAAGTGAATATTAAATCAATACAATTATTATATTACACATCGCGCCAGTTACGTTGTTGCGTCGTTGACTCTGGGTGCCGAGAGGTCGCTTGTCTGATGTCGAACATATGGATTGACATTTTGGTCAGTTGAGGTCCTGTTTGCCTAAGGAAATACCTTGAATGAATACGGAAAATACCTCATTTTATTTATACTTTTCACTCATAATGTTGGTTTTTCATTCTGGAACATAATTAGCTCCCTTTTTTGATTAACTTCCAACTGACTGTACCATAACATGTTTGCATTGTCGGAAGCTACCTTGCGTGGTTGTTACAATTGTTTCCGCGTTTCCTGTGCATCTTATCGACCTGTTATTGTGGAGTCTTGCGCGTATCGTTTCTGCCTCTTTACTTGACCAGAAGATATTGTATCTGGTGATTGCATAGATTTGTAAGTTTTAATTTAACAATCGGTGTCCAATTTCCGATGGCTGAAAGAGGTTGTGACTTAGGGCATTTCTATGTTTTCTGATAAAAATTTGTAACCTCAAGATACCTATATTTAATAAGAAGATATTTTTTATTGTATCGAGATGTTATTTTCCTTTAAAAATCAAATTCAAATGATACGTGATTGATGACTTCATGTTTTGAGCGATAGGCAGTTGGTTATACTTGAGGTGTTTTTTATCTTTTCGATATTTATGTTTCGATATAATATATAAATTCAAAGCTGTATTCAAAGATTTCAATATGAATGCTGTAGCACCTGAAACGAAGCTATAAGTAATTTTGGGGAATTACGCCAGGATAAGATTTTGTTCTCATCTCAGACGCACTATGACTAAGGGGTGGTAATCCGTAATGCTTGAACTAGGTTACGCAGTTAGATTTTGATTTTCTTTCTAAATTTGTAATGAACAAGAATAACCGTAGTAATGGTAAAGTGCATAAAGATTTATACAATTTTAATGACAAATATCTTGATTTAAAAGAAATGCCGCGCATTTAGGGCTCTTGCTAATTTACTATGTAATATCTGTACTAGATTCGCGCCTGTGGGTCGTTTCAATAATACAATGGAAAAAAATCATGAAATATTAAGTTCCTGTAGAAGGCATTAAGAAATTGGGCTACTTCAGAAGCGGAAATCTTTATCCGAATTTAAAAGATGATTTTTCGCTGAGTATTTTGGTCTTTAGAAAAAAAAGGCGGTGCGTAACGACTCACTTTTGAAAAGTGTTTTATAAATTTAAGTTGTTATATCCGATTGAAATGCATTTTTTGCGGGTTGGTATCAATTAAAAATCTCTCAAGTAAATACTTCTGCGGCGATCGAATTATATAATTTGCATTTATAAACAATGTCATAGGCTTAAGTTAGTGGTGCTACTTGAGTTAAGGAACAATGCAGGTTGGAGGTTGAAAAAAAACCGAATATGGCATTTAGTTTTTGAAATCTGCTTCTGTTTCCTCTGCGTTCACACTACTACTTTTAAAAAGCTTCAGTGAACATGAAAATAATGAACGACTTTTCATGACACTGAACAGATCTAAAAAAATATATGTTTTTCATAAATGTAAGTAAAATCTTGCAGCAGATTTAGGGCAAGTAGAGGAACCCAATTACTGCGAAGGAGGTTTGAAGATGACAACTGCTCGCAGGATGCTGGCGGGTGTATGGGTGTAACCAAAAAGGTCTCTTTCTGTTTCCAATATCAATCCTTTGCCTTGAATTGTTTTAAAAATCCTCTTTGTCAACCAATACTGTATTTTTATAAACTTTACTTCAAAAGAAACTGTATGACCTGTTGTTTTACAACAGCTTGTAAGTCAATATGCTTCAGCATAACAATACATGCTTTCGTTCACGAGGCCCTCACAAGCCGGGTACGGTGGAAGTACCCCTTACCCCTATTTGAATATCACTTCCGACATTTAATGTTTTCTATTACAGAAAAACAAAATAAAGAGTGAATGGTGGGATAATAGTGAGGCTGCTATACGTGAGACCTGTACTCGGAATGTGTAATTCTTTTGTTCATGGAGAGATAGAACAAAAGACAAGTACTCGCATCGCCTTTGACAACTTAAAGGTGGTGACCCCACTTTACCCACCCACTTTACTCATCAAAATGGAGATTTTGGTATCAGAAGAAAGATCATATTTTTCTCATTTTAGGCCCAGAAATGTTTCCTCCTTTTGGTCTTATGAACCAAAACGTCTCACAAGTGTTGTATACAACCATTATTAACAAACACTGTCTACAAGCCAATTCATACACACTTTTGCTTGTACTATCCAAACGGCTGGGCCGATTTAACTCAAAATTTGTAATCAGTTGTTTTTGGTGATATGCTTCAATGTGAAGGATAAAAACATCATATGAAAATTTGGATCATGATCGGGTCACCCACCTTTAAACCTGAGAAATTCCATCCCTCAAATATAATCAGCTTGAAGGTAAAATGAGGTCATATATATATATATATATATATATATAATATATATATATATATATATTATATATATATATATATAAATACATGATTCAATTTCATCGCACTACTGATAATCTTAGAATAACGGACAATATACGACGACGAACGGTAGTGGTCTGTTGGCTTCAACGGAAAACGTGTTAGATAAAAGAAAACTTGACGTAAATCTTTTCACAACATTCAAACTATATATCTGCGCGATGTGTGTGAGTGTGTGGAATTTCTTTCTTAACCCTAAAAGGCCCGTGGGGGGGGGGGGCGGAATCTGCACTTTGGAGATTGTGGTTTTAATTGTGTTCCAGGACCACATCATTTGAATTATCAAATAGGTCAGCTATTTACTATTTTCATTACAATCTCTCACTCAAAAATGTATTGAACTTTTGTGTCTAAAGTGGGTATCGAACACACAAACTATGGATTACAAGACGAGTGCCTACAGTCGCAGCCCATGCAATCCAATCCTGCAGAAAGGGATAAGCAGCGATTTGCTGATTCGAAACATCGACAAAAATCATCAAAATTCATATTTTGGTATTTGTGTTACTGACATGAACGTGTTAAGATAACCTGGAAGTGGCTGGCTTGAAAGCCATGTATTAAAGACAGGGCAGTACTTTTTATCTGTTTCTGTAATTTCTATACGTGCATATCAAAATTCCGACTTGAGATCAGAAAATTCTTTCCCTGTGAATATCCCAAATTTTAAGCATGATATTGTGCTCCATGACCTGTATAGTGTGACCTCAAACACAAACATTATTGATCTTTGTTTTTCTGTACTGGTGTAAACAACAATCAGCTGTTTAGTGTAGATTTTGAACCGCCATCGCTGTATGTCCATTTGCGAGAGCCAGCATGAAAAATTTCCTCAAATACTCCTTTTTTGACTATTGGGTTTCTTTTCTACATTATAGAAGGAATATATATGGAATTATACACACTTATCCCTGATTAATAAGTTAAAAAAGATTTGTGATTCTGGGCCAGTATTTGCGGTCTGAATCTCACATTAGCGGACGGCATTTTTGTCCTGGAAAACACAAAAGGTAGTGTTGATTCCACACATTTATTACTATCAGAGCGCCACCTAAACATTCAGGAATTTTAGTGGCTTTGATTTCTGTTAATTCATGATTAAATACAAATGTGTCGCAAACCAACGCTATCCAGTGAGACAGTCAAGAGTGTATAGTAAACTACTCTTGGGTTGAGACGTAAACAGTTTTCCATCATCTAACCCAATGATTCTTTGTGAGGTGAACTTCTTAGTAGTGAGTGCAGCTATTTCAGAGGATGTTTTTGAAATTTGTATACGCTCTCGCATTATGTGATTGAACATTCTCAATTCCAAAGATAGTCTATTTGAAGTAATTACATTTTATTACATGCGCATATCATTCTCGCCCAGTTCGCGTAGCACCTTAAACGATACGGAAAGCCATGAAACACTTCGTGCGCTCAACCATTAAAACACAATAGGGCCTTTTATACACTCAAGTTTACGTCTTTAAATAACAACGATGTTGATGTGTTTAAAGTTTCCATTTAAGTAAGCAAATAGTTAAAAAAAACGCGTTTTGCTAAACGCAATTTTAAATTACGGCGGTTTTTAAGCTTAAATTGCGTTTAGCTAAACAAGTTTCTGGAATACGGGCCTAATTATGTATGGCGTGACATGATCTTCAAAAAGTAAAAGTTCTGTAAGATGAATAAGTATGCACTGCATGGATTTAAATTCTATGGCGCTCTAGTCACGTGATATAGTATAATGCTTTATCTGCAGACATCAACTCCCATCAAGTTATTATATAATACCACGACGTAACAGAGACCTGCGCCTTGTTTATTAACTAAAATGGGTGCTTATATATCATACGTATAATAATTGTTTGTATTCAATTTGAATAAAATAATATTCAGAATAAACAGATGCATTGTAACTCACCTGCAGTGTAAAACGGCTGTCCAGATGTATTTGCTACAGTATTAACTGCAACCGTTTGAGTTTTTCTATAATTGAGCACAAAACACTCAAATTATCACTGATGTGTGGGGGTTGGGGTGGGGGAGGGGCCACCTGCACTTTGGAGATGTATGTTAAAAAATGTATTGAACTTTTGTGTCTAAAGTGGGTATCGAACACACAAAGTATGGATTACAAGACGAGTGCCTACAGTCGCAGCCCATGCAATCCGATACGGCAGAAAGGGATAAGCAGCGATTTGCTGATTCGAAACATCGACAAAAATCATCAAAATTCATATTTTGGTATTTTTGTTACTGACATTGAACTGGCTAAGATAACCTGCAAGTGGCTGGCTTGAAATCCGTGTATTTCAGGCAGTACTTTTTATCTGTTTCTGTAATTTCTGTACGTGCGTATCAAAATTCCGACTTGAGATCAGAAAATTCTTTCCCTGTGAATATCCCAAATTTTAAGCATGATATTGTGCTCCATGACCTGTATAGTTTGACCTCAAACACAAACATTATTGATCTTTGTTTTTCTGTACTGGTGTAAACAACAATCAGCTGTTTAGTGTAGATTTTGAACCGCCATCGCTGTATGTCCATTTGCGGGAGGCAGTATGACAAATTTCCTCAAATACTTCATTTTGTGACTATTTGGTGTTTCTTTTCTACATTAAAGAAGGAATATAAATATATGGAATTATACACACTTATCCCCGATTTATAAGTTAAAAAAGATTTGTGATTCTGGGCCAGTATTTGCGGTCTGAATCTCACATTAGCGGACGACATTTTTCCTGGAAAATACAAAAAGTAGTGTTGATTCTACACATTTATTACTATCACGGCGCGACCTAAAAGTGATAGGAATTTTAGTTGCTTTGATTTCTGTTAATTCATGATTAAATACAAATGTGTCGCAAACCAACGCTATCCAGTGAGGTTCTTTACTCCGAGACAGTCAAGAGTGTATAGTCAACTGCTATATGTAACACAAAATGTTCCATTGGGTTGAGACGTAAACAGTTTTCCATCATCTAATCCAGGGGTGTCCAACCTGCGGCCCGCGGGCCATTTGCGGCCCGCTAAGAGCTATCATGCGCCCCGCGCGCGTGGTACTTGCCAGAAAAAAATTGCATAAATATCTTAAATAATAGATTAAAAGAAGATGACATTTGAATTAGTTCAAATTCCTGAAACCGAACTTTTTAAACAATGTTGGAAAATTAGTCCAATTTCATCAATCTGAAATCAAAACTTTCTTAAAATGATGGGAACATTAATCCAATTTCTTCAAAATGAAGCCAAAATTTTTCAAAATTTGCTAAAAAGATCAACAAAAATGTAGAATTAGTGTTAAATTTGACCTAAAATCTGCATCTCTGGTATTGTTTTGGGTCCCTTTTTTGGCAAATATGGTATAGATATGGGTCCTATACCTCCAGACTTTTGTAGGCACGTCATAAATCAAATTTGAGAGCCCCGATTACTTGTTTGCGGCCCGCAGTAGTTGTGGATTCACAAATGCGGCCCCTTCGTCAAAAAGGGTTGGACATCCCTGATCTAACCAGATGATTCTATGCGAGGTGAAACTCTTAGTAGTGAGTGCAGCTATTTCAGATGGTCTATGTTTTTGAAATTTGTATACGCTCTCGCATTATGTGATTGAACACTCTCAATTCCAAAGATAGTCTATTTGAAGTAATTACATTTTATTACATGCTCTTGTTACTTATAACAGATGAACCCTTTTGACTGTCTTTGAGTTAATACCCGTCTCAGGATGACGTTGGTTTAATAATAATATCTAATAAATACGTTCAACGAATATAATGTTTTTGATCTGTTGACGGACTATAAAGATGAGTAGGAAGAGCCATGTCCCACGTTTGATGACATTGAAAACTTAATCTTGAAGACTTGATCCTTTTAGTTAAGATTATCAACAGTGCGGTCATTCGCCATGTGTGCGTAGTGCATCACTTAATGATTTTATTCTTCAACTAAGTCTGGTGGACACGCGCTTGTATATTCGTGGACTATTAAAAGGACGTTAACGGACCATTAATTTATCGAACTATTTGGGGTGGGCAGCAAGGGTTTATCTGGGACTTGTTGACACTGGAGACATAGTCCTTTCTACATTAATCACTGCCAGAACGGTCATTCCTTGATGATAATTTTTTTAACGCTGACGTTTTAGAACATGAAATTTAGGAGTCAGGAATACTAAAGGTACAGACCATCTGGTCGTTGTGAAGCATATTTCTATCATTTTCTAGATAAATCCGAGGCGTACAATGTTATTTACAAGTGTATACAAAAGAGCACCGTCTGGGTTGAGGCAGTATCACTCAAAAGTTAAAATTGCAACGAGCTATTTGAGCATCAAATGGCGAGAAGACGGGAGCTCTGCTAGCTGTGGACAAAAGTCGGACCAATGGAATCAAGAAAAGGGGATGCAACAATAATGCACTCATGCCAAGATGACAGGGGAGTTTCACATCTATATTTACAATTAGCTCAAGCACCAAAGTACCTTATAAATGAGCTAGCATCAGCAGAATTAACACCGCTAACATTACAGCATATAGAAGAAGATAGAGCATGGCCTTGGAGATAAATAAATAATAAAATAAATAAATAAATAACAACGACAGTAAAACGTTACGCAGTTGACAAAATACCTCCTTACGTAGCACTCCAAAAATAGAACCTGCCGAATTCTTGGGGCAGCTTGCATGATGAAAATAGTATCAGGGAAACAGAACAAAAATGGATTCCACCAAATTACCAATGAA
This sequence comes from Ophioderma brevispina, assembly GCA_023653785.1. Lineage (NCBI taxonomy): Eukaryota > Metazoa > Echinodermata > Ophiuroidea > Amphilepidida > Ophiodermatidae > Ophioderma > Ophioderma brevispina. Next base: position 16,531 of record JAMKCH010052591.1, read on the forward strand.
ATGTGCAGAATACGGGAAACAGATGGAAAAGGAGATGGACTGGGGGTATAAACCAAATCGAAATCTAAACAAGGACATGAAGCCCCAGGAACACCAGAAAATCAACATTATGGGCCTTTATCAATTGATTTTGATGAGGCGGAGGCTATGCACTCAGCTAAAAAAAGTTTAAGATGGGGTACAGCTAAGTGAATACAATGATTAAATAATGGAGTTAAAGTTCTTCTAATAAAAAAAATTATGTGAATTGTCAATTTTACTGTTGAAAATTGCAACTTCTAACTCTGAAATGGACACATATGACCAAACTTTCAAAATGCAAAACATATAAACAAATTACATGTAAAAAAAATAAAGAATTATGAAAAAGTAAACAACAATATCTCAATATATTAAGGACAAAGAATTAGGACCCGCTTTTTCCTATTGCAACTAAATTACAGTTCTGCAGTTTGTGAATCCAACCATTCCGAAAATCGACATACGATGTAGTTTGATATGGTAGAGGTAAAGGAGTGTTTCATATAACGTATAGTGATCTATGGTATCAACGTTAATTTCCTCGTCTGAATGCGTTAAAATCGGCTTCTTTAATGATATAATGCATCTAAACATATTACCATGGTTCAGGGACACAAATGTGAATCAAATGAGACAAAATACACACAGTCATAAAGTGATATCCGCCCCAAATTGTTCTTTAGATATACGATAAATTACCGTAAGTGCAATGCTTAGAGCACACGTATCTGAAAACATTATATTAGTATGGATTCCTACATCCACACAGCAACTCATTCTATTGTTCAAGTATTAATTAAGAAAATGAAAGCTTATGGCCATATGACAAAATAGCTTTCTATTAGTGTTATCTCAACAATGTTGCACTTTCTTAAAATCACATTAATGTGTACGTCAGAGAAACTTAGAACGTTTGTTTGTTATTCACTTTATTTCGCATCCACTAGACAAGATAATTGTTCATTGAAATTCAAAAGCTAATTGGGAGGTCAAAAAAAAAATTGACAAATACCTAAAATAGGAAATTAACATTGGGTTTAATTTATATTAACATTGGTTTGATAAAATAAAGGGATGGAACTGTGGATTGTTGCAGATATCAAAGGATTTCAAGAAAAACGACTTGTTTTTGGTTGAAAATTAATAATTCAGGATTTATACGACGTTTGTCCTATTGTGCAAAAAGCCTCAAGTGCAGTCAGCTATCCTGCGGCGTTTAACTGAAGATACAAATCTTTTCAAGTTCTAGAATTTCATAAGTGGATAAGGTCTTTGCACACAGTAGAGGAGAAAGAGAAGGATATGGACAGAGCTTAGAATAAACCTGTTCCTTGAAAAAAAAAAGCGAATCTCTTGACATGTGAAGACTACTCTAAGATATTAATAATAGTGAAAGAAATTTAAAAATTTGTTAAATAAGAAAAGCGAAAACAATCATTCAAGAATAGTTTTTCATGTTTTTCCATTAGCGGCTGGGGTCTTCCAGAGGCCCCTACTCATAATTCGACTATTTATTATGTGTTCACCATGTTTTAATGTTAAAAATAAAGGATTTAAATTTCTCTGGACTCCTGGCGCCCCATACGGGGATCCTGGGTTTCCTACCGGAAATATTTTTTTACCGAAATTCCTATCCCACAATGCACCAACGATGTACGAGTAGATAACATAAATAGCGCATATATATTCTATGGTGTTTTGTGTCATATGGTCATTTTTCTGTCATAACTGTGCGAAAAACGTTTGCTGTACATACATTTTACCAGTAACGAGTACTCTTTGATTGCCTTGTAATTTTTGCACCACAAAATGTGTGCGTAGTTTAAAGGAGGCGCACTAAACCACGAGCGTGCATGGAGTGATGCATATCTACTCGTACATCGTTGGTGCATTGTGGGATAGGAATTTCGGTAAAAAATGATTTCCGGTAGGAACCCAGGATCAACGTATTGATAGTAAAAGAAAGCGTGCATGGACAGCATGGTCGCTTTGAGGTAGAGACGTAGACTAGCGAGATGTCTTTAGCGTACTTCAAAACAAAATTTTTCATTGTATTATACTCGATTCGCGCTGATATAGGGACAACCTGTACTTTTTTACGGGTGAGTGCTATTTGTGAGAGGCGCACAGCAATTAAACTTTGTAGCACTCCTAGTCCGTGCGTTCTTAATACTGTATGTTCTACGGTCAATACAATGTGCAGTGGTCAAAACACAGAGGGTCACTGGTAAAGGTAATGTATGTTAATATGTGAAATACTACCTGTATGAGGCAGGTGCGCTATTGAATCCTGAATATGTTAACAATGGTTTTCGCACTGTCCTCACGGGTGATATGGGGCCTTATCATTACTTTCATTACGTTACCTAAACTAATACGACTAATACAATAGTCAATACCCACTCAAAGATGGTCCAACGTAATTCTTAATAGTTGAAGAACGTTGGATGAAATATTTGAATATGAAAACCTTGGCCTAAACACATAAAGAAACGCAAACACAATTGTGTAATTAACGTCGCCTAAAAATCGGGAACTTTGTCAGTGTTCATTTAGGAACAATTTAGACGGACCAAACATTATTCTTAAACACTTGCAATCAAAATTCTTAACATCTTTAAACATTTAAAAGATAGCGTTTTCGCAGTGACCACAGAAAAGCCTTAATTCCTAAACATCGTTACAGTGAAGTCACAGTACAGTGACGTGATGTGAATGATTTATAAATCAATTGTATTAAAACTAAATAATTCAATTCAGGAAAGTACATTAAACAAAATTAAGTTTTGTATTGGCCCTTTTCCTTTCAAATCACTTCTATTGTTAGGCAGCGAAGCGACTTCTTGGATAGATTAAAATGCTTCTTCCCTATTTCACCTAATGGATATGATCCAAAACTTTTCCCCAGCTCCTATATCAGCGCGAATCGAGTACAATTACAAAATGGGTGCAACCGCTGCATTTTACTAAACAAGAAATGTATTGTGTCCGGCAAATGCAGTAAATCAGCATGACTCATTGAGCTCGTGAAGTGTTAAACGGCCAAACGGTTGCTTACAAATACTTATGATGATAACTCCGAAGAGCGGAAACGAATGTGATCAACATGACACCTTCTCACTGCAATAGACAAATTTATGAATGGAGTCATTATCCAAGAATTTCGGCTCGCTCCGTAACCTGCGCAGGCGTCAAGTTTGTATGCGCATTATTGTCACTCGTCACTCCAAGGTCATTTTGTCATAATTTTGATAAAATTACAGTCGAGATAGCGAAACATTCTTTTTAAGACATCCATAATATTTGGGGAAAACGTGTTACAGAACATGCAGATGGTTCACTTTACTCATGCAACACTTGCATTACCTTTATATCTGTACCTTCTTCTTCTTATCATGTCCAAACAATGTTCTCAAATATGCTGTAGCCAGAATTCGGCAAGGTCCTTGTCTGTGCATGGTCGCTCCGACAGTGGGCAGATATATTTCATAAAGCATTATAAAATTGCTGGGAAACTAACTTGCGATTTTAATGGTAGAAACAATATTGCATATTGCAAAGCCCTATTCAACACTGCATTGATTGTTTATATCTTGGGAATGAAATGGATTTGAGGGCTCAAATTTCAAATAGAAAAATACGGCCTTTCATCTGATCTCAAAGTCGATACTACTCTGGGTAAATCAGGGGGTCCCAAAGACGATCGGAACACGCACTTTTAAGTGAAACGGTGTAAATTTTAGTTGGGCCACTTTCACCTGGATATGTTTAATCTGGGTAAGTAGCGAAATGTATTGAAAATGCATTGGATTTGGTGCATAACTTTCAAAGAAGTGTGAACTGATTAACATTTGAATGTTGTAATTAGGTAGTAATATTGGTTATAAAAAGCTGGATTATATCTCTGATTAAAGTTAAATCGTTACACATTGAGCATTGCTTCAAAATGGATGATCCTCAGTCTTGTGAGCATTAACAGCCATAATTCACCACTGAAGATGGTGTGATTAAGTTGATAACTTTCGTTCAGACCAGATGCCATGTAGAAACCATTCGTTTTTGACAAATACCAGAGACATGATGGACTTGGCTTAAATAAAAAAGAGGCAACAGTGAAAGACAAAGAACCGCAAGGACGCAGCAAACACCAACAAAATGAGATCGGCACTCCAAGGAAACACAAGCACAAGAAAGAATGCGTTACACTTGATTCCATCATCCTTTAACCAAATCACAAGGATTACTCTAGAATCTGTATCACATCCAACAGAGCAATGCACTCCTTGTAAATGATCTCCCAAGAAGGGTAGCCTACTGCAAATGGTTTGTCTACCGTCCCAATAGGTTTCAACAACTTTGACCGTGCTCATTACCTACCCAACACAATTTCCCAACACAGAGAGTGGGAGTGGCCAATGTGAACTTGACATGCATTCGTAATTTTGCTCTAATTTCCTTTGAAATCGCCCAAATTGATCGGAAAAAAGTTGGCTATAAATTCTACCCATTATATCAGGTTTTCTTGAAAGCGCTTTTCACCTTTCATAAAAAGAATTCTTTTTTTGGCACACTGTGTATCTCTCAATTTATTATTATTTCATTGTGCAATTATCCCGGGTCAATATATACAAACAAATGTTAGTACTACTGTGTCCCATGTACATTGTGTACGTTCACGAAATCTGAATCTGTAAGCATGGCACCTATATTTCTAAAGTAAAACTGTCTATGTGGTGTGAAAATCTCTCTTTTGGTTAAGTCAATGGGTGGTGTGGGGCTGTGTCCCCTTGCTACCGAATTACCCTTTCAATTGACGAATATGTCCCCAAGCTAGGCAACCAAGACTTGCTTTGTCGCCTCTCACATACTAACGCAAAATGTTTCATGCTGATCCGTATTCTTGTAAATGCCTCATTTTCGTTAATTCTTATTTTTGCGAGAAACACATTTTGCCTAGGCAACCCCTCAGAATCAGAACAAATAAAAACGAGAAATATGAATATTAGTTTCATTTTCATATCACTGAAATCATGCAATATGGTATATCTGAGAAAACACTGCTTGAATAGGAATAAACATAAATTTCCAATGCATGTACAATTATTTATGAGAGTATAGTATAAATGAAAGATACAGTACACCCACTCTCTTGCAATCTCGGTAATAATTTTTGGGACACTTTGCCTCAATAAAGGGGCATTTCGTGATCCACAGCCTCGTCCCCCCGACTTACCTAAAAAAACGTTGAGATTTTTATATCATCTGAACCGCTAGCCTTAGTAATCCATGTGTACCTAATCGTACGTGCAAATTTGGCCGTATCTGTAAGAAATTAGCAATTTTGTATTTTCTGTCCGTAAACGGACAGAAATTAAAGCACAGTGGCCTATGGGGTCGTGGGAAACAGGCAATTGCTCATAACACAAAACCGCAAGATCGGAATCAAATCATATTTTGGGAATAAGCTTTTCTCAAGGATATCCAGTGAACAATGAATAAAACAGAAGGTGCTGGAATCACGAAATGCACCTTTAAATAAACGCCCCGCTCCACTGGTTCAATGTTAGTCGATGGAAGCACTGTCTTGAAAATCATCTAAGTATGTATCCAACATGTATTCATGGGGCGGGAGGGGATTTTCCTTAAAATTGTTCTCACATGCCATAATTGAGGGCAAGTGTAAAACTAATTGTGACCAGGATTGTGCGTTTGGCGCAGTTGAAAATTTGTGAGAGAGAGAGAGAGAGAGAGAGAGAGAGAGAGAGACAAACAGACAGAACGACAGATAGACAGATAGAGCTAGGTGATAGAAGCGGTGAGAGACAGACAGAAAGTCAAGACGACTGGGTGATACTCTGTGAAAACAACCGGTAAAGGAGAAGATTCAGAGACAATGCAGGATAGATTACATTATCCAGACACCAGACATTGAAGTCATTGATGTCATCAGGTTTACTGTTGACAGCGTAATCTCGCTTATCCTGCGGACCACACCAGCACCAGTCCGTTTACCAGTTTGCTGAAATTAAGCACGAGATAAGCACCGTGATTACGAAAGGTGCAGCAAGCTTATCGCAGTAAGTCAAAAATCGTACACGATAGTAGACCATTCTTCAACTTTCTTGTCACATGATCTTGACATGGATTTAAATTTGACAGGTCCACAATTAAAGCATCAAAGTGTGAAAGTCAAATTTCAACAATTGTTTAGCTTTATACTTCAAAAATAGCTACACGATATTAAGACTTAAGTCGTTTTGAGCAAAGGAGGTCATTCTTGTGAGGGTTCACCTCATTTTTTAGTTGCTAATATGGTTCAGCTGTAGTCTGCAGACACATCACGGTGGCTGCTGTGGGACCACACAATGCCAGTTACACATGACGTAGCACCCTAAGAGTAATGGATGGTTAAAGTTACACACTCTTGCAATTCAACTCTGCAAAAAACAGGTAACGAGACTTGTTACTAATTTAAACGGAATAAAACATGATCTTCGGTATTTAGCAGCGGAATTTATCACACGTGGACTACCAAAAGGAAGCTCTTTATGCTCGATTCAGTTTTTGCTGCCAATGATTGCAAATCACTCGCCTCAATCATCGCAGATAGACATAAATAACATTCATATCACACTTCAGGGAGAAGTTAAATGGATGGTCATGTTAGGCTAGTCAAATTAGGACAAATGTTGCCTTAAACCAAAGCTAATTGCAAAGGAATTAGTTTCCCTAGAATTGTATTGAGAAAAGTAACGTTTCAAGGTTTCAAAAAAGCCATAGTTTGTCCTATCTGCAGTAGTACAAGAGTTATGAGTTAAAATAGGTTCAATGTCAAAATGGGAGTAAAATTATAGATAAATATGTTCGTTATAAAAATGGTGTCAAATTGTTCGTCTAATGGTAGAGGAGCCGAAAATATACTGGTTGCACCATCTATGATAGTCGTTGCATAATGGGAATGCAAAATACGACTGGGGAGCTCTGTAAGTCTTAAATCCTTAACGTTCCTAGAGGAAAAAATCTGATATTCATCGCAAAAAAGGGAGTTAGCGTTATTTGTCTTGTTAGATCTAGGTGCAATCCCCCCCCCCCCCCAAAAAAAAAAAAAAAAAAAAAAAAAAAAAAAAAAAAAAAAAAAAAAAAAAAAAAACAAGGACAGGGGTCCGCTTCGTGAATTTTCCAAAAGTTAAAGGGACATAGACCTGTTGAACAAAGAATCTATATAAAATTACTCATCTGACCAAATGAACAATTTACAACCAGTTTCAACAACATCGTAAATTTCCCCTTGTTTGTTAATTGGTTGTCATTGCGGCACGTAGTACCTAAAATCTGTTTTATTTATTGTTATAAGCTGATATTTTGAATTTACACTACGAAATTTGTTAATATTTGTTGTTTATGATTGTGTTGAAAACATATGTCCTACGATGGTTTGATAGCATAATATTATGAACGACTGTCACAATTGTTTTAGGATCATTTTCATGTATGTATGTATGTATGTATGTATGTATGTGTGTGTGTATGTTACGGATTAAAAAAGTTTCCAAAGAAGCGTTTCCAAAGATTGAGTCTATATGGAGCCCCTTATCATTAAAAGGTGTTCGTAAAAATACTTAGTTCTGGAAAGATGTGATAGTGTTTCCAAAAATCATTAAATTCATCATTTTTCAAATAAGCGACATTTATCATTGTTCAAATGAGCGACGTTTTTTACTTCATAGGAAATTAGGAGTGCAAAATATAATTAAAAAGATGATGAATATCTTCATTTCTCATATATTAATATAGACTACTACCAAAATGAAGTTTCATTTTGTGATAAATCATTCAGTAAAGAACCACCATTTTTGTGTATGTTGTTCGTACTTGCGCAGTCGCTATAAGTAGTTGAAATGCTAGAAGAGTAGAATTTCTTTATCTAAAGGTAAATAATTATGAACAAATTCAAACTGAGAGATTGCAAAGCATCTCAATTATAATTTTCATGTTAATGTTATGAAAACAATTTGTTACATAAAATTATTAAAGAAGAAATTGATTTTCGGGAAACAAAAGAACGCAAATAAAAAGTCACAAAATCCAACTACTCCCTCAGCTGCCTAAAGCTTAGTGAGTAGGTTTAGGTTGGGTATTGCTTATCTGTCAAATGTTGTCTACTGATATACTATATTTAGTTTTACTAAGATACGTTAATTGAACAATATTGCAATCGCCGTTTATTTTTACCCTAGTCTTAGTTTTACCTATGTCGTACACACACTGTCGTACAAACTACTGCAACATGGAGTAAAAAAATCATAAACACAAACTGATTTCGAATTGTACCATCGGTTCTTAACCACATATGACGCATTAAATACCATTATCATGTTTTAAGTAGTCCATGTGTGTGAAAATATCGGATCCAAAACATGATAATGATTAAAATTGAATGATTTACGCCCAATATTAATTGGTCTCGCTATGAGTTTTAAAATATTGGGCTCGACTGCGTCTCGCCCAATATTTTTGCAACTCATAGCTCGACCAATTAATTTGGGCTTAATCGATCCAATTTTATATCAAAGTTTTTTTTTATACAGATGTTACCCCCCAGAATCCAAGAGTGCGAAAAACATTGGACTTGATTGCCATGTTCCCTAAATAGGGCGGATTAAAAGAGCTGGCAATCGATAACTTGCCGATTGCACCTCAGAAGGAAAACAGACACAGGAACGTCACAAATGACTCCAAAATAGCCGCTAAATAAATTGTACGGGTTTGTTAGGGTTTACTCTAAATGTTTACGGGAGAAAAGTGCAGTGCTTGTGTGGACCAGAAATGAGATAACGTCAATGGAAGACAGTAGTCTTAATGAATTCGGAAAATTTTGAGACATCCGCAATGCAATTTGAGTGATAAGTCACGTGGTTTGGCAAATTATGTCTGAATACGTATTCACATTCCATGACAAACAGTATAATGTCAACGGTATGATGAAAAAGCTCTTTTCCAGTTATCACGTGACTATTTTCTTGTCATTCAATTTCCTTAGTCCAACAATGATGGACTTTCTATTATCTTGCATGGACGTTATCTCATTTCCTGTCCATGCAACCTCTCCGTTTTTCTTCTGTAATCATTTAGGTAAACACTAGCAAACCCGTACAATTCATTCAGCGGCTCTTCTAAAGCCATTTGTGGCGTTCCTGTGTCTTTATTCCTTCTGGACTACATCGGCAAGTTATCGTTAGCCATCTCTTTTATCCGCCATATTTAAGGAACGTGATAATCTAATTAAATGTTTTCACGCTCTTGGATTCTGAGGAATAATACTTGATTGAAAAACGCAATGTTGGCATTAATTACGTAATAAGTACGCGTAGTCAAGAACGCCTGGTACATTTGGAAGTCCATTTATGATGACACTTTTTTCTGCATGCTGCAAAACCTATGTCCTGCAGTGTGGTTGTATTTTAATAGTAATTTGTGTTTAACGTGCTCCGAACTAATAAAGCTAACTACACCCAGAGTTTTTCGGAACTAGAGATAGATGCCATGTGTTGCGTCTGGCCAGATGAAGGAGGCTACTTGTACATTTATAGATGTTGTGGCGCATCCCCCGGGGCGCATTTTATTTATTTATTTATTAGCAGTCATATTTATACAGGGTAGCCTAATCGGTTAAAAAACTGCTATCCATAAGGGCCCTGTGACAATCAATTATTCATAACAACAAATTACATAGCAATGGAATTATATAAAAATGCAGATCACATTACAAACTCTTTAGAACAAAATCCTATACACACAGATCTTAAGAAGGCGTTCGAGGGGAGGGGGGAGCATGATGGGTATAGACATGTGCAAATCCTATTATCCATGGATATCTCATCAATAATGAAAATTCTAAATAACTTCCAAGGGCCCTGGGGTTGTTTGTTGAAGGCATGCTGAAGGGATTTCAATGTACTGGTACATGTCTTGAACTGTTTTTGATGTTGCACATAATTTTGTGTTATGTTCCTGTGCTTGGAGAATGATTGTTGTTGATGAAGGATTCTGGTGGTGAGAGGATGCATTACCCATACGGGGAATGCGTCCTCTCACCTACTGATTTTGATGTTTTTCATCATACGTCATCATGATAATATTTGCTTAGTGTATTGCCAGCTTTCACCACCCTTTGGTACGGTATTCACAATACTTTTCGTCTTGTACGAGTGTATGTATTTGATACGGTCCGATCCGGCCTATAACACGCATTTTTCGAGAAAAAAAATGAAAAATCAAATCTAATTAGTATTTTGAATACCATTAGTGCCTAAAATTATTAATTATAGGAAGATGAAAGAGGAAGGAAAATAATGCGCCCTGTGTGGGGGTCGAACCACCATCGCAGGTTAAAGGTTAAGATCACGAGTCCAGGACTTAACCGACTGCGCCACGCGGGTTTAATTTTTTAGTGTTGAAAATATAATACTTAAACCTTACCTACTAAATTGTTTAAAAAAATAAAAACGCCAAAAATTTCTAAATTTACACTTTTGCGTAGCGAATAATGATTCGATTGTAAAATCTAAACAAATACTCCAAATCGGTCAAATTTGGTATCAATTTGAAGAGAAAAGATAACATTTTCACTTACCTATCCAAAAATTGTTTGGGTGACGTTTCCGAGCATCCGAATGCTTCCGAAGACGAAGAAAAAACGCGCGACAAAACATGTGATCTGACATGTGATGTGCTCTATGACGTTCTTCGTGACGTCACGGGTCATTTAAATAAAAATCATAAAATTCACTTTTTGGCTCAGATGTATGCTGTTTCGTATGTTTTTCAGCGTTTCCAACCATGTTGAAACCAATCTAAGGCGTTCCACATGCGATACAATGTCAAAATGTTGGCTACATCATAGATATCTGGGGCATTTTAGCTCATTACCTGGTACTTTACTACGAAAGTAATTGAGAGAGTTCCTTCAAAGCCCTAGTCGTTCGCTGCGCCACCTACGGTGGTTCCGGGAACATTGCGTCCAGATATCTTGTAAATTCTATAAATTCCATATTAACAAAAAGTACACTAACGTCAAACGTACGGAAAGTGTTAATATACGGTTTTACGGTCGGTTCGCCCGGTTTACATGCTTCAATTGTTTGAAACCCCATTTTGATAATGATTATCATGAAAAAAATTTGATTCTAATGCCCAGTTTTATATTTTTTATTATTTATCCTTTCAAAGCAATTTTGTTGAAAATGGTACTGAAGATCAAGAAAACTGACCACACTATAGTTACATTCTACATTCTATGTTTTTCAATTAATCTAGAGATTAATTGAAAAACATAATTTCTGATGCCACCGATTTTCCATTTTCAATATTAATATAAGCAGCTTAAGTAAAAAAAAATGAAAAAAATAAACGAATACATTAAAACAACTAACCCCCCAACCGTGACTTGAATTGGATTATCGAAACCCATCCTTAACATTTATATTGTAGTCTATCTGGTTATGATATTGAATACACAATTGTCCGTGAAAAAGGACTCGTTTATCTGTATGTATCGTAAGTAGTCAAATAAACACTATGGAATAACTTGTGTAATGCAATACTTAACTGTGAGTTTTATTTCATGTTGAACTGAAAGTAAGAAAAATCTAATTGCTGGGTGTAATTTTCAGACCTCACATACCTATCGATATCTATATTGAGGATATTACTCCGATTTTCAAAGTTTATCTTTTAAACACGAACGTACCCAGTTATATAATGGAGCTTCAATTTACAAATGATAACAAATGATTCTGACGAGATTATAACGTATTATTTACAGGTATATTGAAGTATACTCCAACTAACGGTACCAGGCGGGTGATACTGTGCAAAAAATGCCCATAGACGATTTCGATAGTAATAGCGCCACCAATTTCGATAAGCTACCTAAGTAGCTAATAGCTTATGCAGTATGACGTATTATGACGTAGCATAAATTTTATAGCGCCACGTACGACCGGCGATGGATATTTATTGATTTTTTATAACATTCGGCATTCGCCAGGCAGAACTCAATATTGCTATGTGCATTAAATTCAAGGACGTCTCCAGAACAGCGGGGAAAGATTTATGGGAAGAAGTCCGATTTTGGATGCAGGAGGAAACCGAAGTGCTCGGAGAAAACCTGCGAGGACGAGTATGGATCGACAACCAAATTCACATACGAAACTGGCTCGACCGGGAATCGAACCCGGGCCGCATTGGTGAAAGGTTAGCGACTCGACCGCTACACCAACTCGCCCTCCCAATATATAACGCCACGCCACAGAGGGCCGCTGTAATGAGACAATTTCTTGATACGGGGGTGGGGTTCTTAGCAGACACCATGCCCTGCTTGCTCCCCTGATATGAACTCTATCGAGCCATCAATGATAGGGACAATCTTCCTCAAACTCTACAGGAGTTAGCGCAGGCTCTGAACGATGAGTGGGACGCTTTGCCCATTGGCATCATAAACACACTTGGGGACAGTATGCCGCGGCTGATTCATGCCAGGGGTGGCCTATCATATTTAGTTGACTGACTTGACATTTAAAGTCCTTACTATTGAACATTTTGATGCTTAAAAAAATCGTTATCTGTAAAACTGGCTGATGTGGGAAAAAAATTGTAACACAATCCTTAAATCTGCTGTTTAAATACCCCCTTTTCCTTTCAGGCTAAGGACACAGTTCGTAAAGGGTTATTGTGGACTAAGTTCATGGTGATATGTTCGGAAGAGACTGATCAGTCAAGTAGTGTGGCGATATACACCTTAGATATCATAAATAACTCACACTGTAAGAATCATTCCAAAAAAGTGGTAAACACATTTTATTCCAACTTTATGAGCAACAGTGTATATAAACTTCGAACACTACGGTTTTGTTTGACCAGAACTCAATGAAAGATTTTAAATGTGGGGTTCCACAGAGTTCTTTTCTAGGCCTTTTTATTTATGCAATACACAAATGATATAAAGTATAGCATAATAGAATTTTGTAATGTAACGATTTGGTTAAGGCTAATAATATATCTGTACATGTCGGCAAAATAAATTGATCACTATGGAACTCCTAAAAGAAGAAATCCGTCAAATGTCTTGGACGACACAAATCTCATTAGGGTTAGTAAAACAAGGTTTTGAATTTAATAGTCGATGAAAATGTCAGCATAAGTACATAGTGCCAAAACAAACAATGCGCTCGCTGTATTGTACACTATCTTATATTATTTGAAGGCACTATCAGTGATTGTGCGGTCTGTAGACGAACAAAGCTATGTCTCACAACCCTAGAAGTTATAAGACTGAAAGCAACCGGATATGGAGGTAATCGGATATTTTAGTCAATTACTGTCCGTTCGGACATTTACTGCAAACACGTAATTGAACGGAGATTCATATCTTTGAGCACTGCTGTTTTCTTCCTTTTCTGTTAAATTTTCAGTTGCATGAAATAACTTATGAGAATTCTACAGACTTACCCGTCACTTTTAAGCCATTCCAGCAAATTTGAAATAGTTTCACTCTTTCGGGTGAATCACTGATAGTGTCTTTAACTTGCGGTATTCTAGCGTGGATGACTATATCTATCAGAAATATTAGACGTGGTATTGAATTTTGGAACAATTGTCATACGAAATAATTATTCAAAATAAGCGTTCAATATATCATACTGTCCATGGTCAAAGATCAAAGATATGAAGGTTATTTGAAAGGGATATTTATAATTTATATAAACTTTAACCAATCATTCCAGATATTAGTAAAGGATTTTTTCCGGTTACCCTTTTCTGTAATTTCTGCACAAAATAATAAATATGTATAGAGCTAATTGGGGTTTATAGGTTTTATTCTGTGTACGCTTCATTGATTTCTTTCATCTAGAAAGAACCCCAAGGATCATCATATTTCCCCAGAAGTTCCCCAGACAATTCTTCAATTGTGTGTATGAGAAATATGAACGATTACAATACCGTGAAAAAAAAAACAAATCTACGTTTGCATCGACGTGAGTAAGATCATCAGGTCCAAAATTTATTACTTGATAAAATAAAAGTGCCAAAAACAGAAATCAATTCAAGTGTTATATCTTAAACTGTAATAACGGAACAATATTAGAGAGCTTGTAAATTATGCGATTTGTATTGTGTCATTTTCCATATTCAACTCATCATGCAACCTTTAGGTTTTTACTTGGGGTTGATTATTTTAAAGGTGCATTTCGTGATTCCAGCACCTTATGTTTTATTCACGGTTCACTAGATATCCTTGAGAAAACCTTATTCACGAAATTTGAGTTGATCCCGATCTTGCGGTTTTGTGTTATGAGCAAATACTTGTTTCCCACGGTCCCATAGACCGTTTACGGACAGAAAATACAAAATTGCGAATTTCTTACAGGTGCGACCGAATATGCACGTATGATTTGGTACTAAGGATTACTAAGGCTAACGTTTCGGATGATATAAAAATCGCAATTCTTTTAGGTAAGTCGGGGGGACGAGGTTGTGGATCACGAAATGCCCCTTTAAGCCATCTTTGATTTCATTGTCATTTCCTCGCTGTCATGAAATTGATGTATTTAAATGATAGAAATAGATGATTGATATACTATGTGTGCAGACTGGTTATTAAAATACCAATACACAATGGCAAGGACACCTTTGTGAGCACTATTTTTACCAACGATTACCACTTTTATTTTAAAACTTGCATCCAAAATATTAAAGGACGTAAAGACCCTTTTTAAGGTCTTAAAAGACTATACGTATAGGCTTAATCGGGTTATTTCATCCCATATGGTATACGCATGAGCACAGCTAATGTTTGTTATCATGAAATCTCTAGGTATATTACAGATATGACTTAAAATGAAAGCGTGGGTTGGTTTGATTTAAATGTTCAGCTTCATCAAATGTAGATAAATTGTAAAAGAAAAACAAGTAGTAGGTTGTTACTGTAACTAGAATGAGCCTTTTCATAAATGAAAATGAAAAACCTGCTGTCAGTTCCCTTAATATGTCAGTCTACTTAAGTGGACAAGTCTTCCTACCCCGTTGACGTAAACTACTTTCTGGAAGGAATATTTGCACGAAATTTACACCACAGAACTAGGTTCATAAGACAATAACAATTAAGCAATAAAATTAGGATCTCGCAAAGAAACCTAAAAAGAGTAGGGGACAGAAATTAACACTATCTCGTGTTAGTGTGTGTGTGAGTGTGTGTGTGTGTAATGAATAAGTTGTTAGTGTGTGTTCTAAAAGGTTCAATCTACATTAACACATACCATATTATAGGTGGCATTTTCTGCCGTATAACTCTCCCATTGGTTTGTACATTGGCGTGATGAAGATATGGAAAAGTAATTTCTATCGGCATAAAAAAGTATAAGTATTCATAATTAATTGTTTTAATTAATATTTTACTGACACTCCCCTTGGTTGCAGGGGGGCTACTAGGGACCCGCACTAATTATCTAAATTAACGGGGCGATGGATTTTAATAGTCTTTTTCATGAAAAGATGCGTATTCAAAAGTAAGAAAAATAGCAAAAATATGAGTCGGAAAGAGTATGTCGTTAGTCGCAAACTGTCAAAATGTGGTTTGCAGGTCCCTAGGAACCACCTTGTCCACTCAGGTGTTAAGAAAACGCAAAGCACACACAAGTATATAGTTATTTCAATTGATATTACTTTTTTTAAAGCATATCTATTGAATTCATTCTCACACATTTGCGGGTGTTGAACAACCACGGAGACAGCCCACTCTGCCAACTAAAATAATTATACAATCACAACGTTACCACAATGCCTGAATAATGCATCCTGTCAGATGTGAATAATGTATTCTATCAGACACATTGTCAAGTTCGTAATGTGACTCGGTTTAGCACTACTGTAACGTTTTACTTGAATTATTGATATTTGAGTCCAAACATATTTCGTGCAACAGATTACGAGTTTGCTCGGTTAGTTTGGGGAAATCCCATTGAATGTTTGTGCCACACGACATGTTTAATCAAATAAACTTACTGGCGAAACATATTGGCTTCATTTTGGAAGTCACTGTGACAAAAACGGCTGTTCGTAAACAAGTGGTGAACTTGACATTAAAATACGGAAGAATTCGACCTCTACTTCGCCCACCGTATTGTCAGAAGTTGTAAGGACTCCACCATCTACTAAAATGATATACTAAAAAAAAACACGATATATTCTAGAATGAAGGCAGTTGTAGATTTAAAGCACTTGGTTACACTGACCAGTACAAATAGCTTCTGCCCCATTTGTAATTTTATTTCGACGGGCACTCCCACATAACTTACATGAAATGTGTTTAAGAGGAATTACGTCCCTCTGGGTTTTTGGTGATATCAGTGACATCTGCATCCTAATGGTTCAAATTTGTCAGCATAACAAATGCTGGGCAGAGTGAAAGTATCCCGAATGTGATTTGACCTTTGAAATATAAGACTGTAATTTGACATTTCACAATTCGTTGGGTATCAACCACGTCAATTGAGCAAAATATCAAAGATTTTCCCGAGGGTTTGCATGATTTTTGCGCCATGCTCTAAATATTTTTACCATTTAAAAAAGTTTAGTGTATATGTAAAATGAAGGTATATAAATACTGTCTACTCTGTGAAATAATGTTGACTGAGAATAAGCAAATTTGACTAAACCTTGCGCATGGTCTAGTAAATGATACTCAGCTTTGCTTAAAGATTCACGCAACATTTCACCAGTTCATTTTTCAATCAACAATGATGAAACCCTTTTAGAGTGCAATTACGATATCCAGTTGATAACCTGTTTTGGACCATAATTTTTCAAACAAAATATGCATTTGTATCCCCCTGGCGGCTAAAACCAGAAGGGGATTTTGCCATAGCAGATCCTGTCGGCGTCGGCGTCGGCGTCGTCCGTCCCCCGCCACCAAAAGGTTGCTATACAGCCCAGATCTCTGGTCCAATTTTGATGACTCTTGCACCAAATGACTTTGGAAGGTCACACTACACCTAGTATAATATACAGCTCTTCCGGTGAAAGGTCATCCTGTCAAGGTTTAACTTGTAGTATTTGTTTTATTTTGTAACATGTAAAATCCATACATTAACAAAGGAGTAGTAACATGCGACAGACTTGTAATACCCATATTTATCATTTCCTATCCAATCCGCCAATAATAACATATCGCCGTGGATGGATAAGTGTAGTTTGCCTTGACTAATAGCTAAAATACCCCGCCAAAGTTGGCTCAAATACGGTCACTGCACGCGACAGGCTGATCGCTGACGTAAAGTCGGACGTTAATTTCGTCTTCCTCGCGTTACCTTATTAAAAGTTTTGGATCATTTGAGATGAGATGAGAGGCTTTTGCTGGATAAAATCAATAAAACTTACGTACGCAAAGAGGGCATAAAACGCGCTAGTATCTGCTACTCAATAAGCATTGCGATTCTTACATTCAAGCATCAAAGCAAAGTTTCTGACTCAATCTGTTAAATATTGCCTCTTGAAGAAATTGAGACCTAATATCGGCCCTGCACCTTAAAGTCCATGATATACATCCAGTCGCAGCGAGCGATTTCTGCGCGTAAGCATGCGTAATACTTGATCTTGGGTCAAAATCCGGTATTACGCACGCCAATCGCTCGCTGCGACTGGAAGTATATCATGGGCTTTAGGCTTAAGACCTACTCTCTACGGATCACCTCAGAGAAAATAGTTTGCAAACTTTTTTTCCATCAACAGTCCTTGACACTACAGTTCTCATTCCGTAACAAAGGTAAACATTCGCTATAACCAATCTATTAATGAGTAAGTTACCCACAAACTTGATTAATCCATCCACAAAAAAGTTTTTAACTAACTGTGATTTTCCATACATGTACTCAACAAAAGCAGTTGCAATACGCGTGTAACCTTACCGCATATTGCATACTTATCCATATTCCAATTAATTTTACCAAAAATGTTTTTTCTAATATCTTTTGAGAGGTCAGGATTACTAATACCCACACAATAGTCGCGAATGTGTTTGATTTTTCGCAGCGAATTGACAACTCCATTATAGTTCCAAAATGGGGCTTTCTAAGAAAATCATAAAACAGGTCCGTCGATGACCTTCATTTATAACAAAAGACTCATTCGCGCAAGGTTTAAATTGGTTAAGATTATACAATTTGAATTATACATTTTTGTTCAATTTTTCACTATTAATTTTTGTTGAGCAAGATGCATCCGGAAAGAATGCATTGTAGAAACCAATCAACTTTGTTGACAGATGGTACTAATGATTTTAGGAGTTGAGGAAAATTGTTTTTCTTGAAATCACACAGTGTATGTCTTTTGCGTTCTATCCCTTCAATTAAGAAATAATGCAAATCTCGGTTGTTTTCGTGGTAGTGATATGTTATCTTTCCATCATTGTGCGTTATATTAGACTAAGGGCGTGCTGAAACATAGGTATGTGCCAATGGATATAATGAGTAACAATTAGCCAAACTCACACCAACGGCACAGACAACACACACCACAACACGCAAAACACGCACGAACGCACACACACACAAAGTCGTCTCCAGATAAGAGGAGAAGGTGACCCTCTATACAATCATCATAGTTAATTTCGATATCAAATTTGAATTGGTGTTTTTAAAAAAAACTTTTATCATGTATATGGCGCAAGGTATTTTTTATCCAAAAAATACGAAGTCTAAGAAACGTCAGGGGCATACCATCTGGAAAAAGCAAAGCTAAGCGCATGTCTCCATTTCAATGACCTTTATTACTTTAATGCTAGAAATTGGCCTTGATGATGCAAATTTACCTATCATCGGATACAAATAGATAATGGCGACTTTCTACTGTCGAATCACAAGAAAAATGCCTAGGTAATTTTCCAAATACCATGTTTCAGAAAAGAAATCCAACTCTGGACATGTGAGCTGCCAAGTGGATTCAGAGTACAACTTGACTATGTGCTTATCATCAGAAAAGAGGCGTAATAGTGCGATCAAATTCACATTGCAAGATTGGATCAGATCACAGATAGTGACCCCACAAATCCGACTCCGTCTGAGAGCCAACAATAATAGATCTCAAAAGAAAGTCAAATATGACTGGAGCAAAGCTGACACAGATCTCCTGATCTTCAAGATAAATATACACTTGAAATCAAGAACAGATATTCAAAACTATCTGAGGGTGACTGTGATGATCAATCACAGAAATACAGCTGCCTGATTCAGGCCAACAAGGAGGTTGCTGAGAAATCAATGCCCAAGCTACCCAAAACATATAAAGACAATGTTTCTATTATCCAGAGTTGAAAAAGCACGGACTAATCTCAAAGAAATCAATAAGGAAACATGTCTCAGAAAACACAAGTGACTCCTATTTGAATTGCAACAGAGTAAGAACGATCTGGTATAGCTTATGAATTGGCAATACTGAATATATAGAAAAGAATTAAAGAGAGTATGACAAGCTGATTTTACAATAGGCACCGTCTAGCATGAAGCGTCATTAATGATTTTAGTAGCCTAAAGAAAGCACGATTGGAAGATTAAAGTGCAACACCAAAGAAAACGATTAAACACTGGCATGCTCATTTCAAAAAGCTTCTTGGGAACCCACCACAAGTTACAAATGAGGATGAGGAAATCCCAGTGTGTTTTGATGACTTTCCCATAAGAACTGATGCTTTTGATGAGGTAAGACTTTTGAAGGCAAAGAAATTGATCCAAGCAAGGTAAACGGTTGGAGAGGAGGACTTCCACCTGAAGTCCACACGATGCAATATTGATGAAATCATTCTTGACTTCTGCAACCAAGCTCTTCTTAGCCGACACAACAAACCAGTGGGTCATTCTAAATTTCATCCATACCCAAGAGTGCATGGTAAATCTCAGCCTCACAGCCAATTACCGGGAATAAGTCTGAGCTCAATATTTGCTAAAACATACACGGATCTAGTGACCAGTCAGATCACACTTAGATGACAGTCTCAGCCAAATCAGTGTGGCTTAGAGAAAAGCGGTCCACCATTGCACGATGGTATGAGAAAAATCTTCCTGCATAGTAACCTCATCGATTTCCAAAAAATCTTTCGATACCATCCATAGGGGCAAAATGAGTAAAATCCTAAAGCTTAGGGCATCCCAGATGTAATAGTCAATTCAATTGAGGACACCTATCGAGACACCAGGCCAAAGTAGTACCATCTGATGGTGATACTGATGAGTTTTAAATCCTGGCAGGAGTACTTCAAGGCGACACATTATCACCATACCTATTTAAAATAGTCCTTGATTATCGTCTTTTAGATCTGCAATCTGGGGCAATGAGGAGACTGGGCTTTACTATTACACCAAGAAAAGAGCCGATGTTTGTTGTGGTCCCTTGATGAACCGACCTTGATTTGCAGATGACATTGCGCTTCTGTCAGCTCAGCGGCACAAGCACAAGACTGCTAAGCAATGTTTGAGAATTCAGCACGCTGTGTGGGTCTCACTATGAATGCCAAGAAAACCCAATTCCTGGCATTCAACCAGCCAACATTGGTAGATATCCAAACAGTAGATGGCAGCCTGCTGGAGTGAGTTATTGACTTCAAATATCTGAAAAACCCAGCAGGATTTGAAAGTAAGGAAGGCACTGGCATGGAAAACTTCAAATACAGTTAAAAATTTGGAGATTAGCCTTGCCAAGACACCTCAAAAATTACTACTCTTCCAAGCCACTGTAGAAAGCGTCCCTACTATATGGTTGTGAAACCTGGCCATAACTCAGAAACTTAGAAAATTCTCTGGATGGCTGGCTACACAGATGCGTGATAAGCATTAATTGGTGAGTTTGATAAGACAACATGACAAAGAATTGTACGGTGACTTACACTGATAACAGCAAAAATTGCAACAAGGAGACTACAGTTTTGCTGTCCTGCAAAAGAGCCAAAAGGAGGACAGTGTCCGACTTGTTACATGGAAACCTTTACAAGGAAGAGAACTAAAGGACGTCCTAAGAAGACAATATCTGGATCTCTTCAGAGGACACTGGCTCAACGTGGTTGAAATCAAAATCTGACATGCAGGACCGTCAATTCTGGAGAGCCATCATCAATGCCCGACAGCAAATGTCGACTGAGTGAGTGGAGCCTGGGGGGGGTGTGAAGTGAACGATTTATGACACCGGAAGCTGTGCATAGCTGTTCTTTGCAAATGTAGCCTGCAAGTGATTGCCTTGATTACCCTTTTTCTTCATAAGAGACCTCATGAGGTAGCCCTTTAATAAAAGTACACAAATTACCTCTTAGCTTATGCCGATGTTGTGCAATTCCTTGACGTAGATTAAATAACAGTGTTCTCACAGAAAGACTCTGAAAGCACACAATGGCCTCATCGAAAGCGGACGTCCTTCAAAGAAAAACCATTGAACCTCCATTACAACACTTCCACGACAGAGCATTGACAAACTAGAATTAGGATGATGTCACACCTGTCCGTATTTACAATATTTCTCTCATTGCGCGCGCCGATGATCCCCGTGGTATGAGGTGGTGGCATAAACATCGCACGCCGAAGTCGTGCAATCACCAGTGTTGCCCAAACCACGATTTGGTAGCCCACGGGTGACTTTCGCTACTCGCACCGCGAACTGCAAAGCCCAAACGCAATTCGCGAATTTTTGGCTACTTTTCACTTCCAATAGGCGACCTTGTAAAAAAAAGCAGAGATATTCTACGATTTTATAGTTTTAATTTGTTCTTACACACACAATGATGTTCTTGCTACAAACAAACAGAGAAATCAAATAAGACCTGACCGTCAGGTCATCAGTGGCAATACAATAAAAAGAAACTAAGAGAGTGAGCACCTCCCGAAGCGAAATTTCTGTCCTTAGTTTAACTCATGTATCCCAGTATCTCTTTATACCGTATTCACTTAATGGCAGGATGTTGATCGTTTCTATTGTTACTTGTATGTATTGTATATAGGCATGAGTCTGCCTTTATTCTGAGAAGGTTATCTTGAATCACATCCCGACATCGCCAACAGATCCCTCGCTAGGCTAAGTATTATAATTCTTCCTAATCTCCCCTCGGCGCATTTCGAACCCCCCTCACTAAATTTGAGAACTAAATTTGTTTGAAGTTTGTTCAAGTGCAAAATCGAATCCAAAATGATATTAACGCAATTTTGAGGGTTTTTTATTTTTTCGGCGATTTGGCGTTTTAGGCGCTCTGTCCTCGAATTGGGTCCTGATAATTGTTGGCACCCTGCAGTTTTTTGCATAAGCCTGAGTGATCACGCTGGACCGGCGGTATTTGCATATTTTATGAATATGGCATAGTTACCTATAGTGAAACTGTTCAGATTGTTTTGACATTTGGCTCGAATTTTCAGAAGGGTCGAATGCAATTAACACAGGGTTTCGTGTACATAGACAGCTCGATCATTTATTCAAAAAATTATAATTAAGTCGAAGACAAGCATTTCACTTGCATTATATGAAAGATAATTGTCATAGAATTACTTGTTGGCTGAAAAATTTATAGAAAAAATTCGTCCATGGTTTCAAAATGCAACAAAACTTGCAAATTAATGAAAATTTGGCTGAAAATCCAAGATGGCGGCCGTGAAGCTATTGTTTTTCAGTTGCTCACAACAATAGTCATCAGAAGAAAATTAAGTGGAAAATTGACATGTTTTATATGAAAGATAATTGGATAAGGATTAATTTAAGACTCAAAAAATTGAAGAAAAAATTCGTCTTTGGTTTCGAAATCCACAAAATATAGAAATATTGGTCAAAAATCCAAAATGGCGGATATGCAACAAATGATCAGGTCCGAACCCTGTGGCAACTACCTGAGCAGATATTTTAGTGAATGAAGATACCATAGCCTAGTAAATAGGCCCCACCTGCAGGCCCTATATGAAATAAGGTTCAAAAGTACTGATTTTGGAAGCTGCATGTACCTGTATAGATTTTTCACAAAAATATAATATTTTGGTATTAATAGAAAGATAACAAATGTAATTTACATTCTGTAAAGATACTATATCCAAAACAGGCTTCTGCTAGTATAAATGACTTCACAAAGTCGAGTTATCTATACCAATTATGTGTGCTGTGCAGTGTGCATTTTCAACATTCATGTTTCTATGGAGCGGGATGTCCGTCAACTTGTTGTAATGCATGACTTAGGCCAATAATACAATCACTTCCATTCTTTCAAAAATAATTTGACGTAAATATATGTGAAAACTGCAACAAAAATTGCGTGTTTGCCTTTGGTCGTAAAGGCAAACACGGAATAAAGGTATAGCTATCAACAGAAAAAGATATTCTTAAGAAATTAATTTGAGGTTGGTTCTGTTCTATAAATGATTTGCCGCTGTGATATTTTACCGCTTCAGATAGTCTTACCGAATAAAGATCATGCACACTAGTCATTATTCACTATGATTACCTGAAGCGTTAAAAATATCACAGCGCTAAATCTAATATAGAACAGTGCCAAAATAGGCCGATACCATATAACTCTTGATTCTGGTATTGTTTTAAGCAGTGTATGTATGAAGCAAGACAGGAATGTAATTCAAGGTAAATTTCATTTAGGACCCCGACAATTTTGTTTCCCGCCCTGACCGCTTTACACGTGATTTTCGCCGAATGTTTTGTAATTGTCTGACGTTTTAAATACCTTCTTTTTACACCAAAAAATTAATCGCCGAACCGTTAATGAGTTAATTAGTGGGGGTCCCATGGACACCCCCCTTGGGCACTAACCGAAGTCGGCTGAGAATATTTGGTAAAAAACGAAGAACGCATAGCAATTTTTTTGCTGATATATTATGTGGCAACAATATACCTATACATAACCACTTATTACTAGCACTAAAAATAATTCACCCTTTATGTGCTGAAACCAAATAATATCATTGAGGACGTTGCTAAACCGTTACGTGTATTTTACAACACCCGTAAAAATACAAGATTGTCTAAAACTGCAAGTTTTGTGTTAAATATATGTAATTTCGTTCTTCTATAGGGTAGATATCAACATAAAATAAGTTTTCAAAAAGTTTGATGTAAGTGCGAGGCTTATTGGGATTTCCCGTCTGTTTGCCCAATTTTCGCGTGTTTTGAAAACAATGTTTTGCCCCTCCCTAATTTGCAGCCCAAATAGTAAATTTCATTGTTATTGCTGATTTAGTGTTGTCTTATGACCCTTTACATGTGGTTGAAATTTCACGCAAAAATTCTGTCTGGAAAGTGGTTTCCTTAGTGTGGGGTTCCATGGAACCCCTCGCCCTTGGGCACTAACGGGAGTGAAAACCCCTTGGTCACTTAAGTGTTAAAACATTTTTGCCTTCACTATTTTCTTCACTATTTATTCTGCTTTAAACTTTCTACGAGCTTTGTAAATTAACCATTGAATAAAAGCTTTTGGCAGCTAATTTAGATGTTATTGTCTGGGTTTTGACAGTTATAAAAGAGTTTTGCTCACAGCTATCGTATGAAAAGGTATCACAAGTGATCTTTACATTTGTTCAGCTCGTATTTGCAATTAAGGGATGATCATTTCTTATATATTTGCTTAAATGAAGAATTTATGGAGAATTTTATTTAGTTTAACTTTTATGTTGAGATTTCGGTTTAAATGATGAATTCAGGTGTGACCCAAATTATTTATTTTAATGCGGTCAATTCAAACACGTGAGAAGGGCTAAAGTGATTAACAAAAACATATGGTTTAGAAAAATAACACCATCCACATAAGACAGCGTCCATTTTCGATATGCGTGAAAACAAATCCAAAAAAATTATTCATTATTTTTCGCCAGTGTCTACGACTGAATGGATTTAATAATTAAAGATGTGTTATTTTTCCCCGGAGCAGGTAGAATCCGTGTTTTTACGCTACTCGCGATAGGTACACGAACTTTCTTACGAAATTACAAAATATTTTCTCGCCCCAGGGTGGGGTCATATGATCACACGTGTTTTATGCATATTTATCACCAAATCAAGGAGTCGGACTTTAATTTAAATGAATACTCTTGATAAGTAAATTTTGTTCCAAGTTGGACAAGATCGAATAGATATAGAGTAGATGTTGTCGGGTCACAAATATGTAAATGACCACGTTGTTTTTAGTGTGTATGAAAGAGCTTCAAGTTTTGATTCCACATCTACTCTTTACTATAGTGCATTTATATCTTCCTCGAGTCAATGACGTCAGTGCGTATTCAGTGACCATATAGCATTAAAGCGCGAGCGTTGATTGAAAGCGCTGACGTACACACACACGCGCATTCAAAGCCGGCACTTAGGTATATACGCGGGAGATGCGCCCTTCAGTACGTTTTAAATTTTAAGTAACTATGAGTCTATTAAAGGTGGATGACACGATCGTCCACCTTGTCCCCCTATTTTACTCCATCAAATTGAGATTTTCATATCTTCCTCACTCCAGTGAAATTTTAGGTCCAGGAAGTGATTTCTTTCCATGTCATCGTTTCCAACTACATTTATTAACACACGCAATGCCCCATGGGTTAATATATATTTTTTTGCTTCTACTATCCAAACGGCTGGAACGATCTAACCTTTTCAAAAATTTGTAATCACATGTTTTTGGTGATGTTTTTATGTAAGGGAAAGATCATCATATGAAAAATCGGACCTTGATCGGTCACCCACCTTTAAGTTAAATGCTGTAATATCCATTAATAGATATGATCGCTAACGCTTCGACTGTTGCGCTTGTAATCCTATAAGCAAGAGCTCAATGTAATTCATAGTAGTTTAAGGTTACAGCATACTTCCAATTGCGCAATTGCTCTATACGGTTCGTTACATATCTTTTGCATAAATGTTAACACGTATAGGTGACGATGTGATGACTCTAGTTTATTGTGTAGGTCTATGTCCAAAATATGACCTTATTTTAACCACTGATAACAGGAATTACAGAATAACTGTTTTAAAGCGGGTTTCAGTTTGGACAATATTGTGACTTTTATACCTATAACTGTAGGTCACAGAGAGATTCTTTTTTTAATTGAAGTAATAGTGATAAGGATAATGTTAGTAAAACCAGTTTCACTGAAATGATCCTGAACGCAAAAGTTAATCAGAACGACACATCACCCCAGATAACCTACCCAATTTTGGATCTTTTTTTTTCTAAACAGTCCTTAGTAGGTCCACCCATAACAATATTTCTTGAAATTGTTAAAGTTTCATTGAATTGTTGACACAAGGACTAGTAACTAGTAGTGGATAGGCGGGTAAATATTAGCCACGCCATGCTACTCAATCTGGCTAATAACATAGAAAATACATTTCTTCCAACACCAGCTTGTTTACACTAGATGTTACTTCTTTGTACACGGATATCGTGCACAATGAAGGCTTGCAAGCCTACAAGGACACAGACACATGATGAGACCAGCCTTTGACATCATTCGTTTTTTGAAATTGATTCTTCTCAACCCAGTTCAACTTTAATGACATCGCAATCCAGCGCAGCAAGGGAAATTGGCCGATTACTTAGCTATATACGTTAAGATATTTATTGGTAATCGGTAATCTAGAGGAGATACTGGAGACCTGACCAGTTCAACCTTTCAAGGACTCTTGGAAAAGATAATATAGAAAATGTCTGCTTTATCTACTCTGACACACATTATTACATTCACTTTCATTTCCATCCAGACTCAACACGATAAAATACCATTCTCGTATGTTCTTGTCAGGACTTTATATTTAACTGGCAGACTATATAGGACCTCTATCTACATCCACTCCATGCACCGTTACATAATTTGTAGTATATATGAAGACCTGAGCGCAAGAAGTACTTAAGTCCATATTTGATGTTTTGAGTTACAGTCCTTCAATTTTTTTAAAATATTGTAGGAATATAATAGAAAGAGATATACAATTTAAATTTAGCATGGTTATAGGAAACATAACTTGGGATGATATGGGGAGGCAAACACTGTGCTGCGGGCAATTGATTACGAGATAAATCAATATATCGATTTTGGACTTAAGTACTTTTTGCGCTCAAATTGGAGTAATGTACAGTTTTGATGTCTAAAAACCTTCACAGATTTCTCAAAATTCCTAAAAAGTGGACTAAATAATCTCTAACCCGCCATACATGGGTGACTCTAACCCCTGGAAGTGTGTTGCGGGCAATTGATTACGAGATAAATCAATAAAATCGATTTTTGGACTTAAAGTGACAGGAGGAGATTTTTTAGGATACGAATTTCTCTCAAATTTCACTGTTTTTTTTTTTTTTTTTTTTATATGTGCATTTGACCTTTAAAAGCAAAACCTCACATGTAGTAAAAACGGTTACATGACAAAACCTCATATGTAACATTTTCGAGAGACACCAAAAACTGAATAATTTGCTGTAATGTCATGCACTTGAAAGGTTTTCCTTTCTAAATATATTTAGGTAATTATTTACTCCAGATTCTGAAATAAAGTGCTATATGATTTACTATCATATTTGGCATGAAATTCGAGGTAGAACCCGATGTGACCAAAATGCACATGAGGTTTTAGCACTGGGGCCCACTTTTTACATATGAGGTTTTGCATTTGACCTCTGGAGTTACATATGAGGTTTTTCCCGCCCAGCGACGATATCGATTTTGGACTTAAGTACTTTTTACGCTCAAATTGGAGTAATGTACAGTTTTGATGTCTAAAAACCTTCACAGATTTCTCAAAATTCCTAAAAAGTGGACTAAATAATCTCTAACCCGCCATACATGGGTGACTCTAACCCCTGGAAGTGTGTTGCGGGCAATTGATTACGAGATAAATCAATAAAATCGATTTTTGGACTTAAAGTGACAGGAGGAGATTTTTTAGGATACGAATTTCTCTCAAATTTCACTGTATCGGTTGTAGACCACCTACCGAGAACGTTTCGAAGGTTTATTGGACAAACAGGTGCAAAAGAAAACCGCAAACCTTGTTTTGAACTTGCCTGCTATCGTAATCGTTCCCCATAGAAAACCATGCTTTGACTTTCTGTTGTGCACGACAGAAAATACTAAATCATCATCTTATTACAGAAAGACGGCGTATTCGGCTTACTCATTTTCAGGTGTGATCTAATACATTGTTAAGCATTCCAAATATGTAAAAAACCGGGGTTCGAGAAAAATTGGGGCGCTTCTTTCTGGAAATCTCCTCATGTCTCTTTAAGTAATTCTTGCGCTCAAATGGAGTAATGCACTGTTTCATTGCTAAAACGTCAACAATTTTCTAGGATTCCTTAAAAGTGGCCAAAACAGCAACAATCAGTAAATTTGGTATGTAAATTTTCCAAAATGACCTTATTTTTATCTTGACATCCTGTTATCTGTTTTAACTCATTAACATGATTAAATAATCACCATTAAGTTGTACGTTGCTATGTATATCACTGTTGCTATGGGTGGACTTTTTGACCTCAAATTGGCGTTATTGCAAAAAAGGCCTGCCCCTAAAAGTGTTAACATTTTATTTTTGAAACAAAAACATAATTACTATATTTCATGACCCCTAAGGAACTCAAAACCAGTGATAACTCAATTGGGCCAAATGTTTTTTGCGATCAGGTCTTCATATACAACTAAAAGAATACGTGTCAAACGCGTGATATTATAAGCCATGAAAAATGCTGAACACCTCAACAATTCCTAGAACCATCTCTTTAACAGAAGTAAATGACATAGAAATGCTCCCGAATCAAATTCAACGTTTTCAAACAAAATATCGTTTGAGCTATTTAAAAAAGCAAGGTAGGATTCAATTGTAACTACTTATAATCTGAGATGGCATAACCTCTATTGAATTGTCCTCACATTCTCTTTAAAGGTGCTTGTTCCGATTTATGTATATTGTGTGCTCTACTTGATATGAGAGCCTGGTACTTGCACATACGTCCCATAAAGTACCGTGGGAAACGAACTTGCGGTTTTGATGGTAGAAGCGATAATGCATATTGCAAAGCCCTATTCAATACTGCGTTAATATTGATGATTAACGATTAAAACGGCGTTTTTTTGTTTATATTTTGGGAATGAAATGGCTTTCAGGGCTCAAATTTCAGGACGATAATTAGACAAATACGGCCTTTTATCTGATATCAAAATCGATGCCAGGTAAATCAGGGGGGTCCTAAATACGATCGGAACATGCACCTTTAATACTTTCCAGCAGCCCGCATTTATAGGCCCTCTTCAGTCAACCACCTCTTGCTGCCTTGAAACATCCTTGCAAGTTGCAACACGTGATCTGTTGAAACAAGTCATTAAGTCAGACTCGGAAAATGTTTGCTACTTATGTCAAAACAGGCGTATCATCTAACACAACATCGAAGAAACCACAGAAACACAGTGACAAATGAATCACTTCCAGTCAACATCAGAATACATTTAAATCTTCATGGATTATTGACCTACTCACGTATCAAAGATGTCACAAACAGTATGTTGGAAAAACACGACCGACTTACACATCTCTTAATATCGTCACAAGATCACATCAGAGTCAAAGTGCAGGTCATCCAACATTTTTTTAGCAACATAACTAACTTCGGATGTCCGCTTGTAAAAGAGTGTAAAATACATTTGGTCAAGGTATTATTTTAGTTGGATTTCACGTTGTGGCCAAATTTTAAGTTAAATGAAAATGAGTTATCTGATGGATATATGTCTAAACTATAATGGTTAAATCAGCGATAGATAATTGGAAATGTAAAAATGTAAAAAAAATCAAACAATTGGTACATTTTTGGAGACAAAGTCGGGCGAAAATCTTATAATTAAATATGATTTAAATGTTTAAGTCCGATTTCTCTATGTGAAAGCTGCAGTATCAATCATTATTATGTTTGTATGGATCCAAGTGTGGAAAATTATCGGATCCAAAACAAAATCATGATAGAATTGGATGATTATCGCCCAATAAGTATTATTATTATGCATGTGTAGTTCAATACCTCAGCGCGTTTAGCGCGTACCGCCCAACATTGCACAATACGCAAAAGTATTGGGCATTCGGTCATACAACTCGTCAAGCAAATACTCTGTTTTTATTAGTTTTGAAGCCATTTTAAAACTATTTTTGTCAAGTCAGCTTCTTCTTGCATAATAATAATAATATTGGATGGCTTTTTTCGGCTGATAACAGAAAATATCGCTCTCGCCAAGAGTCTTCGACTCGCCCGATATTTGATGGAAAGGCCGTTTTTTTCTCATTGTTGTCCTGAAATTTCAGCTTTCAAATCCCAAGATAGAGACAAAAATTGCTTTAAAAATCCAAATTTTTAAATTTGAAATGAAAAAAAAAACAAAAACAATCTCTTCACTTTCCCCAAAATGAAGGGAAATACCTTCCCTTCCTCCCAAAGAAAGAAAACGCTTCTCTCCTCCGCCGAACAAAAGAAAACTTATCTTTCCTTTTGGAAACAAAGAAAGATAGATCTCCTCTCCCACAAAAAAAAAAAAAAATCCTCACACCCCCAATAAAAAAGAAAATACCTTTCCCAGACGAGATGTGGCCTCGTCTTATCCAAACTATTAATACAGAAATGCGATGGGAATTAGTTTAGTCTTCGGAGAATTCGTTCTTGCGGTGGAATGCTTTTTTGTTATTGAAATGCAGCTGTCCCAAAAAATGCAATCCTCTTAGTTTGGAACTATCATTTCAAACAAATTTTTAACAATTATTTCAGTAATTTATTTTAAAAACAACAGACAAGATTAGCACCAGGAAATTTTTGTAGTTGAAAGACATTTACTTCAACATTTCAAGGTCAAAGATGCTATTGACATGGGAAGCAATCAGCCCAAATATTATAAAAAAGAGATTATTTTTTAAAATATGGATTACCTTCCAAATGGATCAGAATGCCTTTAAAAGCTTGCGTTCTTTCAAACTAAGTGCAAATGATGTTAATATGCTTTAGCTTTTTAGCGTGTTTCCTTCAATCGTCTCAAATTACGTAGCATTTAAAGACGATCAAAAACCACTATATCGACGTATTTGGCAGTTTCGTCAGAATCGGTTAATGCAAATCATTACTTATTTAAAAACTTTCCCATTGGATCGAACTTCAAAATTTTATTAGCAAACCAAACACACAAACAAGCACAAAAGATAGTACCACTATAAACTTGTTCAGAGGGTATCTTTAAAATCGATATATACTGCTTTTAATGAATTCATTCAATTTTACGAACAAAAGCTAGTTATATGATCATAAATAGTGATAAATAGCGTCGAGTTTTGAAGACCAGTATGTGTTTAAAGCACTGATCCACAATTCCCTCAAAATTCCCTTTTTTGAGAAAACTCGTAGACAAAATATTCAGCTGAATAAAAATCAACTTTATTGTTGATGCCTCGAAATTGTTTTGTCTCAAAGTGTTCGAGAAATGTCTCCATTGTTTTAAGAAAGTTAAATAAATCAAGAAAACACTTTTATTTCCTAAGTCAATCCAGTAATGATTAATATCTCTACAACGTTGTTATTAATAGTCTTCCTCAGAAGAATAAAGTTATTTTTAGCCCTCATAACTCATAAAGAAACAATTATCATTAAGAGAATAGTTTTGTAGTTTCAATTACTTTGCCATCTGACTCATCTCGTGGACTATTTTGAAATAAAAGCTACCTTGGTGAAGTGAGATACTATATCTATTTTTCCAGTTATACTACCGGTCATCCCCACCTCCTGTAATATCATGTTGAAATCTGTACAACATAAGGCATATTTACAACATCGGATATTAACCAAATTACACTGACGAAAAGATTTTCATGCTTGATTGATTACGTAACACGCACCAGTCGACTTGCATGTACGCTTACTTAAATAGCTTTCTCTGACAAGTGAAGTGAGCTATAATATGGAGCTCCATTCTTACATGTGTCTCTTTCTTTGTCTAGTCTAGGTAAGTACTACATAATCCAAGGTTATATGTTGCATAACAAGCCAAAACAAACAATGGTTTGACACTGACAAGTAAATCCTGGGTGGTCAACTAATCTACAGCATCAAACGTTATACAGGGTGACACAATAAAAATATTACCCAAAAGGAAAGTGATATTTTTCCACATTTTTAAATTTGATATCATTTGATTTGTTATCATAAAGAATGGGTAATTGAGCATCTTGCCTGAAAAAAATATTCATTTTGGTTGAGTGGTTCTCAAGATATGGTCCACTGAATAATAAGTCAGCAAAACAGACTTATCCACGGAGCATCATTTTTCTTAGGCATGGAAATTCCCAATGCCCAAATCGAGCAGATCGTGTCCCACAAGACAGACAACTGGTATTTAGCAAACTGCATGCTATGATTTCGATTTGAAAAGCCCGGTTGCCAAAACAATTTATGTGTACTTATCATTCCATAATGAAATACCCAAGGACAAGTCTGCAGTTGTGCTAAATACCAGTTTTCTGTCTTGTGTCATCATTATGATCGTTATATATATCAATATATATCATTATATTTACTGGCAACCTATATCTCAAAAGAGAGAGAGAGAGATATATCTAAAATATAAAAATAAAAAATCAGAAATATAGGCCATTGACATAGAGGGTGTTAAGTAATGGCCATCAAAGTGGATGATTCCTGATCATTCAGGCGTGTAAGAGCTTTCTTGATTTCTTAAATTACTCAATGACCACAAGTGATAGCAGTGGGTAAGCCCTAGTGTTCAGAGTTGTTAAAAGGCAGGATTATTAGAGTGCAAATGTTGGCGAACAGGACGCGGCAAAGGGTGTGATATAATGTGGTCGACCCGCTTTCCTTAGACAAGCAAGAACAGGTGACAGGCTCTAGACACCCCCGTAAATTATAAGAAAGAGATGACTGTGTCCCCACTATTATTGCTGAAAGAGATAGATATGAGATACAGACAGTTATGGCGAAACGCAAAAACTACTCAAAATTTATTACCAACAGTTAATTGTCGTCTGCTTGAAACCAACCTGAAGTCCCTTATAAGCCGCTCATCAAGATCCCTCTATGTCCGCAACATCCTCAACGTTGCATTACATGGCGTAAGGGAAATTTAAAAATGTCTGGGACAACGTCTTGTTCACTGATGCTTCGGTTTTACTTGGACTTCAAGAGTCTGCAGGTTCCATGAATCTCCTTTAAGGAACACGAATGATATGGTGGAGGATCGGTGATGGTTTGAGGTGATATCAACGGATGTACAGGGATCATATGCGCAACGCTACATTGATTACGTTTTAAAACCAGCAGTTCTTCCATTAATAAGAGAAAACAAAGACCTTGTTTTCCAACTGTGTTTTGGGTAGACAACCACATCTTCTCTCCCATGGCCAATCGGGTTACCAGATATTTCACCCATGTTACATCTTTGGAATGATGAACATAGGCAACGCGTGCATGATGCAAATATTTAATTATTTTCACCAGTAATACTTCAGAAGCTAAATGAAAGACTTCACAAAACCAAGGCATGCCTGACTCACCTGAAGATATTAACATATTAAAATAAGACAAAACCAGTTCCATATGTATACTTGGTAAACTTGGGTCCAAATCAGTCTGTTGTACACTATAGTTATATGTATTCATAACATGTTTTATTGGCTATTATAGATTTATTCCGTAGGATTAAATTCACCTCCTTTGTAATATAGCGACTCGGGTTTGTTTTTCCGTTGGAAAATATTTACAATATTTTTTTTCATGATCTGTCCACGCCAATTTGACACACCGGAAAATGATTGACCCTGTCGATTGCCCGAGAGAGGGACACAGCTGTGCTTCCTAATCAAAGAGGTACAGCTGTTTGACTTCAAATCAATATGTCTTTCATTCTCACGTGCACGCTGAGGCCCGAAAAAATAAAGTTTGTGTTTATGATTAGTTCACTAATCTGTTATTTCTGTAGGTGTGGCGGTTTTTTATTAAAACTATAAAGTAATTTATTTCAACCAAATTTTAATGCAAACATATTTGTGAGGTAATATGAAAATCCAAATCGCACAGGTGATATGAACAGCAACATAAAGTCAATAAACACCCAAATGACCATTGTAACAGAATAGACATGTGTCATCTTTTACGGAAAATATACTCATTGCTTTTCAAAAAGACTTTAGTGAGCGCGTAGTCAGAGCATCTTGAGACTTTTGTACTCGTTACGTTATTATCAAGAGACCGTGGATTCCACGGAAAATACATACACCTGAAGTAGGTATCAAATGAGAGATTAACGATGGATTGAGCCAGACATTTACCAATTTGTCGTCCACACACTCCCCTGAATTCAAACACATAGCTGAAATGTTGACTTCTTTGGAACGAGTACATAGTGGAGAAAGTCCAGGATACTGCTGTTTATTCCATAATTCACGATGCAGTCGACCGACACGAATGGATATACTCATTATGCGTTTCGACTAAGTGTTTTGGACAGGAATCATTTTTTCTGTCTTTTGTATTTTA
The DNA here is from genome assembly GCA_023653785.1 of Ophioderma brevispina. Lineage (NCBI taxonomy): Eukaryota > Metazoa > Echinodermata > Ophiuroidea > Amphilepidida > Ophiodermatidae > Ophioderma > Ophioderma brevispina. The sequence goes on from JAMKCH010052591.1 coordinate 51,119, forward strand.
TTTTGCAAATTATGCTTTCATTTTTATCTACACATGTGATTTTTGGGCGAGGGTAGCCTACGGGCTACC
>JAMKCH010052592.1:0-17714 GCA_023653785.1 Ophioderma brevispina
AATGTGTTAAATCACATTTAGAGTATCATAACAAGGCTTTTCTTGACCACAATCGCGCCTTCTATTTCGCGCTAAACTGTAAGACAAAAAGCACACCAGAGTGCAACTGAGCGAGTCCAGGGTGTCCCCCCAAAAGTTTTGTTCAAGCAGATAACTCCATTTCTTACTAGTTTTTACTTCCCACTATTTCATTTGACACCACCCTAGGGTTCCCCCATTTCCATTTGGCAGATATTAATCTTGCAAGTTTAAGAACCCCCCCCCACCCCACCCGAGCATAAGTCAGATATGTTTAGGAGTAGCACCCCGGTTTTGCATTTATCGTATTCTTTACTTCCTGCTCTTTCTTTTGACACCACCCTCCAGGGTCACCGAACATTTTCTATTGTCGAGATATTAATCATGAGAAGTCCGCACCAAGAGCATAACTAAGATGGTTAGGAGTATCACCCCCGGGTTTGCATTTTAGATAGTAGTCTATACCTCTCACTCTTTCATTTGACACCACCCCTCGGGGGGTCACAACATTTCCCGTTGTGGAGATATTATCTTGAAATGTCCCCCAAATGAAGCACAAGTAAGAGACTTTAGGAGTAGCAACACCCCCAGTTTTTGCATTTATAGTATTCTAATACTTCTCACTCTTTCATTTGATAACCCCCATAGAGGTCATAACAAACATCTTCATTGGAGATATTAATCTTGAAATGTCGCCAACATGAGGCACAGTAAGAGACTTTTTAGGAGTAGCACCCCCGTTTTTGGCATTTATTAGTATTCTATACTTCTCCCCCTTTCATGATACCGACCATAGATGTCACCACATCTTCCGTTTTGGAGTTATTAATCTTGAATTGTCCCCAACATAATCATAACCAAGAGATGGTTAGGGAGTAGCAACCCCCGGGTTTGCATTATAGTAAGTCTTTATTTCCTGCTCTTTCATTGACACCACCCCAGGGGTCACAACATTTTCCATTGTCGAGATATTAATCATGAGAGTCATGCAAAAAATCCCTTAAAATGTCACTAATTTTAGTAAATCTGAAATTTATATTCAATTTGCCAACACTATTTTTGAAAAAAAACATGTGACCACATTTTAAATTTGAGTCCCCCTACGGGGGTCCAGAAGCCTAGAATGCACAATTTGCTATTTTCACATTTTCCAGGAATGTAAACAGGACTGGCAACCCAAAAGACTGACCAGAACTAGAAAAAATATTCAATTAAAACATGGGGCCACTTGATCAGCCATATGATGTTAATCCCTTTGTTGTGGTGTCCTCACCCCCCCCTTTTTGATAAAGTCTGTTTTGTGTACCCCTGTTTGTACACCACCAAATATCCAAAGCCATATCCTGCCAAATAAACCACAAGCTGACCTAATTTATTGCAAGGGAAACTCTGAATACCAAATCTTTTTGAAGGTGTAGTATTTCACATGACCATTGACAAACCTGAGAAAATTTGGTGAATGGACCAAGATTTAGCATTAGTTGCAATTTTTTAAAAATAATCAGAAATGCCCGTTAAGTGCCACATGACATGTGACCCAATTATGTTCACACAAAAGATGGCTACCATATAGAATTCTGTAGCGAAGGAATTTTGATATCCAATGTACCATTTAAGCGATACGAGCAATTACGCATATTGTTTAAACAAATTAGATCACATTGCATCAAGCAATGCCCTTTAATTGACCACTTGCACTGTGACCGCAATTGTGATAATACAAAAGGATGTACAGCATAGAAGTATCATGTAGCGTGAAGGAATTTGCATATCCAATATACCATTCCAGTGATACCCAGCAATTAGCATTATGTAATTAGATTAATTGTATCAAAAATGCCACTTTAATCGGCCCACATGCACTTTGACCAATTATGAGTAACCCCACATAGATTGCATGGCTAGTATTTCTTGCATGCAGCGAAGGAATTTTGCCTATCCGAGATCGGTTTCTGAATTACAGTAATTACGCATATTTGATTAGCTCATTTGAACCTAAGCCGCTGTCTCACACACGTCCAAATTGCAAAAAAGATGCGCACCATGATAGGACTTCATGCCGTGAAGAATTTTCCGTAACCAATGTAACGTTTCAAAATTATAGCAATTACGCTGATTTTTGCATATTATTAGCTCATTTTCATACTTTAATTTGCCGAAATACACCCGAAATTAATCAGTTCGAGAACTCTCCAGCCCGATCCTTCCACCAGTTACATCATCATACGCCTTACGGAACTCCAGTAAAAACTTGTTACACAAGCCCTTGCGGGAAAATTTTCGTTTAATTATGCAAATAGATACCTTAATTAGCATATTTTACGCCAAAATCTAATCAGGTCGAGAAAATCGTGGACCCGCTTCTTTCCACAAGTTACATCATCATAGCCCTTACGGAACTCCAGATAAACGTACACAAGCCCATGAAAACGGACGTCAGGCACACCGACAGCAGGACAGACGGACGGCCGGACGGACGGGACGGACGGACGGACGGACGGACAGAAAGACAGACAGACAGAAGACAGCACAGACAGACAGAAAGTTGTCTACTAGTCTCTGCCGAACAAAGTCAGGCGAGACAATAAGGGCATTGAGTTTGAGGGGGGTGGTTTGAGGAAGAGGGGCCGACCAAAGAGGACATGAGACAAGTGGAGGAGTGAGAGTAGGAGGGTTGGGTTGAGGATGGGGGATGCGTTGAATCGGGCGAAGTGGAAGAGAGGGAGAGTAGGGGCGATTGCTACGAATGTGAGGTGAATCGCCACCCCCGGTTGCGGGGACAAAACCGGATTTAAAACTTTGGTTTACTAATACTACTACTAATGACATAACATTCTATTACTGTAGTGATCAGATTTTATTTTGATGGGTTTAAGTCGCTGCAGGAGTGCATAGCTCTAGTCTTGAAAATTAACTTTGACATCAAAAATGTCAAAAGAAACCTTGCCATGAACCCCACATATTTTAATGTATGCACGTTCACAACAAGCGGAAAATTATATCCATTTCCCTACTTCCGTGCAGTGATGTCACGCGCGAGTGATAGTCGCACCGAAACGGTCGAGCTGACTTGAAGCGATGGCGATTTTATGCGCGCGCACAGAGACGGCACATCTTGATGCATGCGTAAGAGCTGCATCAAGGTTATGCCATCACTGCAGATAAGTAGAGATATGGACGATATACCAACATTGTGGTTATATTTTACCTGGAAATTTCATTAGATATCAAAGAAAAATCTCATTGTCTGTTTCAGGTGCTTGGGTCTGCTTAGCCAGGAGATCCAGCACCTCGTCATTGTTGGTGCGTAAACCTGGAAGGCGCCGAATTACTTGACCTCTGCTCGTTAAGACGATACTCTGTAATTTGGCAATCTTGTCCATTAGTTGCTCTTTTGGGGTGCATCTTGTATTACTGGAATAAAAAACCAGGTTTAACATTCAAATTTATAAGATCTTTTGCTAAGAAATTTTGAAGTGTAACTTAATCTAAGTTAGGTGAGGAACCTTTTCCGAACTTAATTGTTTTGCTCATAGCATCTCAATCTAAAACGTCCATCAATTCATGACTTTACTCTTTATGCATCTGAATGCAGTGAGTTGCTTGCCTTAACTGCAGTTGCCTTGCCTTAACTGCAGTTTCCACCCAAAGGTATATAATCATCTAAATAGTGCTTGTAGTGCATTGCATTTAGTGCAGCGAAAAATGAGCAATATAGAGGCAACTCGCTGTAACACAGATGCAGTGGAAGTATGAATGAACCTTCACTTCAGATTTTCACATGGAATTGCCACATATAGTTAGGGATTCTGACAGTCACACGCACACCCAGTGTAGCACTGCCAACTACGCGGTAATTTGATGCATACTTTGACCAATCTCTCATCGCGTTGCTATTTTCGCGACCGCCATTTAATGCACTTCTGCTGGGCGTATGTTCGATTCGTCCAAGCAATTAATTCCAGCACTATTAGTGGTAGTGTTTAAAATTCTATCACCTTAACACTACCAGTATCGCTGTAAACACCAAAGCCATTAGGAAACATGGCAGAGTTGATTTCAAATGAGCATTAGGGATCCATTCAAATTCATTTAAAATCATGTGGTTGTTTGCCAGTGGTAAAAGTGTTCGTTAGTGTTGGAGTCCAGTTGACAGCAAGCAGGTCACTCAATACAGGTCACAATGACTAGACAAAATGAATTCAAGATTTGAAATCACCTTTATATCCCACTGGACTTTTCAGTTTTCCTATATTTTGCTAGGAATAGACTCAAACCAAGAATATCACTTAAAAATGTTAATAGTTAATGCATTAGGTTTTATGAATATTTTTGGTTTGGAATGGGTGGTTTAAACTTAACTGCATAAGGAGTTGCCTTCTGTTAGTGCATACGGGGGGGGGGGGGGGTTCCTAGGGAACCCCCCCCCCAATATAACCACTTTTCCCAAAGGATTGTTAGATGAAATCCACCACATGTTCGAAGGCTTCAAAGACATCAACAATAAGAAATAAAAACTCAAGAAAAGTTGTTCAGCAAAAAAATTAGGGGCAAAACATTGATTTTCATTCGCGTCAAATGGCGAAAAAGACAATAATCGTTTACTGCATTTCTCCGCATGGCTTCGCTAGACTTTGCTGATTGCTTAATTTGGTGAAGAATGAACTATATTTACCATATAAAGCAGAAACATAAATGTCAACCATTTTATATTTTAGGGGGGGGCAATTAGACATTTCTCTATTACTTTTTTATTACGCCTTGTGTTCATTGTTCTTACGGGACCTCTATTTCACGGGCTACTTGAATAATTTACATAGGTCCTACAGTAAATCGATACATGATGTATATAAAATATAATGGCTACAATGGCCTACTATACTTTGCAGATTTTTTAAGTAATTATTTACTTTGTTATGAACTAGTGTCTTCATTATGGAAATTCAGAATCACAGTAACTCTAATAAGATTTTTCATTTTTGTCATGGGACTTAGTAGTGCATAAGGGGGGGCTCCTAGGTACCAAACCTAATTAACGCAAAACGACGCGATGTATTTGATTTTTTGCAACAAGCAAGCGCAACTAAAAAGTTAGACAAATACAAAAATATAAACCAAATATATTGCAGCGTTAAAAATCGCCGGCTGAAAAAACTAAAGTTGGGTACTAGGAACCCCCTTATGCAGTAAGTGTTAACCGATTCATGAAAACATACTTATGTTTACCACATAATATTTTTTAAATATTACTTACCAAAACAAAATAGAAATAAAAACTCATCCTAGAATGCATAATTTGGACCATTTTTGTGTTGTCACAACTTCTTGCAATGTATTGACTAATTGTTTATAGCATTTCTAATATACTCTACAAAACAAGTCCTTACCTTTTTTCTCTGGTTCGTCTTCCTCAACTCCCTTAAGTTTACTGAACGAGCACCTTTGTTCATCCATCGCCCTAACTCTGGAACTCATACAGCGTGTCAAAGAAAGTATCATCCTCCATAATTTTGGAGCACTCCTCTGCAATTGCATTGTAGGCATGGAAAAAAAGAACACATTAAAAACCTGGGAAGTCTGATTGTTATATTGGGACAGTAGTGTTTAGAACCGACACCAGTGGACAACTTGAAGGTACTTGAGCAAAACGCCTTAATCCTACAAATCTTCATGTTTACATCTCAATGCTATCGTCACAATGTATGACGTCCTCTTTGGTATTTGTCCGACTTCTGTAGTAGTCAGTGTTATAGTTTCTTTATTTTCTGCGCAAGAAAATTGGTCTCCACTTTTAGCTTTTCATTTTTCTTTTCTTCCCCGTCTTGTCCTATCATCATAATATGTCTTCTTAATTACTTAATGGCTTCTGTGACTATCATTTTAATGGTTTTCTAATTTTCTTCCAGAAAATAATTGCACCAGCTTGAGCTATTTTCCCAGCTTTCCTTATTATTTTAAAGTTTAATGTATAAAAGTATATACCTGCACTATGGTAGTAGATAACATTCTGGCAGTCATTTGCTTGCTTTTTTACCAATTTTGTTTAATTTTTTTAATAAAGGAGATAGTTTGTTCTAATGCTGCTGGTAAAAACCAATATTTCTAAAAACTGTTGTTGTATGTTTTTATGCCAATGCAATGCTTGTTAAAGTCATCCAAGCAAATTCCTTCTCCCTATGCTACACACCTAATAGACGGACTGTGCATTTATGAAAATAAGCCCAGCAACATCAAAATATTCCAACAAAAGGTTTTTAAACCAATTTATGAAAATAAGCGCCACAAAACCTCAAATAATTCCACCAAAGGTTTTAAACAGAATTTGGTAGTACTTGACTTTGGAATAACACACTAACATCATCCGGTCAGTTTCTGATCAGTCAGGTCAGTTGCTTGAGGCCTACTACTTGTATCCTGGTACCCAGTAACGACCTGTACCAGGGCTTTTGTTGTTGCAGCTAACCGTCACCCGTAACGATTTTTTTAAGAAAATTAAAGTAAAAAGTGATTTTGTAAAGGGATTCATGTAAGTCAATTGGTATTGAGTTGGAGCCTGGATTCAGGTACCCAGGTAATCTGCCCAAATGTTACCTTGGATACCCAGGTACATACTTCAATAAATCACAGCCTTATTCTGTACCTCACTAACCTTGCATAAGTATCCAATTCAGGCACCCCTGTCTAACACTGGTGGTACCCACCTAACAATCAGAAGGTCATAGATATAACAAACGGACGGACGAACGCACGAACGAACACCGAGGGAAGGCCGAAACGACGCTTGCTCCTTGAAAATAGTTCCCCCGTTTCCAACTCATGCGGTCGGGCGCATCCGGGTCCCTAGTCACTAGTGCTTTCGGAACGCGAGCGTCAGGACCAAATTTTTCAGCACTCAAGTGCTCGGCACCCCGTGCTCTGCAAAATATGGGAATATGTCCCTTTTTGCAAACCATCGAGTTGGAAAACTTTGCATGAGAGACGTGCTGATGTTACAAACTGTCGCAGCTTGATGATTCAGTTAGGTATACCAATATTAATCGCTATTTCAGTTGTAAACATTTGCACCACATTGCCAGTATATATGTACAATGGTCTACGACCCATTGAGTTCCCCTGCTCTACTTTGTACTTATGAGCAGAACACTCATAAGTAGTCCTAATAGCTCCTCTAAACTCATGCTATTCTCTCTCCAGTACCCTCTAACTACGGTCCACGTTCCAAGGCCGTATCCTAAGCAACATAACTGCTCTGTAGGCAGGGATTCTGACAGGTTAATTGGCTGAGTACAATCTGCGATTTTCATGTGCCCTCTTGTCACTCAAGATGTATATAGAATATGAAACATGCCCTTCTCGCAGTGTTTCGTAATCCCATCAGGGGAGGAGGGGAAACCCCAGTGTAAATTTTATCATAAATTAAAATGACATAACCTCTGTTTGCCCCAAAATATAACATTGCACATTTTCTTGAGTATAAATAAAATATCACCTCAATTCTTTTCCCTAAAATCAGTGACCAAAGGATACTCCGCTTCAGCAAAAAAGGGAGCTAAAGATTTTCAAACACTTGACCTGATTCCGAGAAGAGAAAACTCTTCAGATCCTTTTCATCTGGAGTGCAGGTAATTGTTATAGATTGCAACCAGTTGAAAGATTTCAGGTGTTTGCCTCCCGTCTAATGTTGTATCCATTGTCACTGATATTGGGGAAAAGAAATTGGAAGTGATATTTTTTTACTTTCCAAGAAAGGGCCAGTTTCATTAGGCACAACAAGACAGGTTAGTTATAGGTGTTAATATTTCTAAACAACACCTGTTTTGTCTTCCCTCTCTTTTGATGGGACTGTGGGATTTGTTATAAAACAGTTGGTTGCTTGGTCTAAATCCCACAGTCTAATAACCCAAGTCTTTAGTTTTAACACGAAAAATATTGAAGAGGTCAAACTAAACTTGAAATTCTAAATAGGACGAACTTTGGCAACAAAAATGAAGTGGACGAACACGAAAATGAGTGCATTCAGCCAAAGACCCACATATCAGGCTGAAAATGAAATGAGTAAATTTGGGGGGCAAAAATAATAAATTCATATTCCCATTCCGAAATAAAGAAAAAGTGTGAATTATCCTTGATGTGTAACATCACCATTGGGGAATAATAAGAATATAAATCAAAGTCCAGGAAACGACTTTTTCCTAAAAAAACCATTTACTTTTATCTATGTAAAACTGAATTAAAACCTGTAGGTTTTGCACATTCTGTAAGTGACATAGCCTCACTTTTAGAAGAACAACATGTACGTGGGATGAATATGTTTCCAAACAGCCCGCCAAACACAAGTTTCACCTTGAACCTTAACCCAAGTACTTTGAGGTCATTTTGAATAAAATATGAATTACTACAGGAACAAGCATCTTTTGTTGGAAGCTACATCCCCATTCCCACCACAAGTTTCACTTCTTCCTTACCTGTGGCGAGGTGACATGAACTTGGACATTTTCTGCTTTGACTGAAGAAGCACCCGACTCGCCACTACTTGAGCTTGTTGTGGAATTGTTGGAATTCTTGCGATTCAGCTTCTCCTTGCTACCTCCTTTTCTTTTGGACTTTGACTTGACACTGAGGGTCTTAGGTTTGGTACCTGTTGCATTTTTCTGTTGCTACTGCTACACCCTGTGGAAACAAAGTTAGTTTTTATTTTATGGAGTTTGCATAAAATTTTTAGTGGGAGGATGGCAAATATACCATCTGACTTTTTAAATCGCTTTTGAATCACCTCAATGCCTGTCTTATACAGGGGTGTGAGAGGCCATGGACAAAAAATGGGGAAAAAGAGGAAAAAAGGAGTAAAAATGCCAAAAACAGGCTGAAAATTGAAAAAAACCCTAAAATTTCGGCACTAACAAAATGTCAAAAACAAGGAAATCCTCTTAAACAAGGAGATTTCACACCCCTACTTATAGTGGAGCAAGTGAAGGAGCAGAGTAGGAGGGTTGGGTTGAGGATGGAGGATGCATCGGGTGAAGTGGAAGGAAGAAGTAAGGGCGGTTGCTGCCAGTGCGAGGTGAATCCGGCCATCCCCGTTTACGGGGACAAAACCGGATTTAAAACTTTGGTTTTACTACTACTACTACTACTACTAAATTACACTAAAACTTGAACCATTTCTGCATAACAGAAGTTTGAAAAGACTTGTTATCATATTTTGGGTGCCATCCCTATACAAAAGGAATCGCACTAGCTCCACAAGATGTGAATTTCCTTTAAATGACCCGATCAGCAATAGCCTCATCCTCAGAACCCCAGATTTACCGGAAGTGGTCAAAACTTTGGTATCTGAAGAAAAAGCTACTATTGTCTCATTTAATTGTGAAATCAGAAGGCTAATAAAAAGTCGGTGTGGAAAGGAAATGTGCATTAAATTTTGGTCGATGCGGGCTCTTACAAAATCGCGGTTTTTGGGCTCTCACATCAAACGGATTGAAATATTAGCGCAAAACTTTTTGGGGTTGGTGAAGGACATGTCTATCAATCACAACATTTCCATCCCCACTTAAGGATTTTCTTTGGATTCCTACCTGACTATCTGGTGACATGGCGACCAGTTCTAATTTCTCGCCAGGCTGCCCTCTCGGCCTTACAATATCTGGCATGATCAAAACAAAAATATAATAACCAGCTGTGCATAATGTGTTTTATAATTTCAAAAAAATAACCTTACAAAGTTTAGTTAAGTAAAAAAGTAATTTGGCAATATGCTTTTCTTTGTAATGTTGCGATTACACTTGTTTCTTCACCTTTGCTTAGGCACCTGACAACATAAATGCAAAAACACAATGAACTACCTGCATGAATGCCACATAGGCAGCACACACCTACCCACTTTCACTGATGACTGAAGCATGAACATCGGACCTGATTGTACAAAGCACAACCAAAGACACTACACCTGATGTTATTTACACAGCACAACGAAGACACACACACATGAAAGTTAACCACCCAACCCAACTGTGGAATTTACACACAGATTTTTTGACTTTTCCACAGAGGATCATGGACCCGACTGTAGAACGCCAACTGCAGTCCTCCCCAAACTGTGGGTTTAGCACAAGTGTTTTTTTTTAATTTGTTTACGATTGGTAAACGGTGGACATCCTCGGAAATTTTGTGTTTTTTTCGTGAGGAAGTCACGTGGTTGTCCAGTTTGATGGCGAAAGGTGGGAAAACAAACATTGACATACCTCACCAACCCACACACCAACCCACCAACACGCACAACCAGTGTCTACCCTACTCACTTTGAAGTTCCAAAATGAAATGATGCCCTTCTGCACTGTTACATAACTTTAAGGTCCAAGTTAGTAGGTTGTAGCAACGGTTTATAAATGCCCGTTTATCAGTGATCACACATATGCACATGCGCACAAACACATACAGAGTCCCTCTCACCCTACGGGGTCATAAAGGAAAGCGAGCCATGTAACTGTCCACTCCCATTACCTGTTAAGTCATCTGTTGTTGGATTTGGAGTGCAGCATCTTGCCGGGCTAAATTAAAAGAAATATGCAGAAACACACATCGTAATGAGGCTTAAAGTTTTTAATTATCAAAAATTGCCAATTTTGTGTTTTGGACAAGATTCTAAAAGTGTGCTTCTACATTCTTGTGTACATTCCTTCTGCTCCAGGCTGTGACCTTGAAACAAACCCGGGTCCCCCGCCCCCCTGAAATACCCTGTCAGATATGTCATCTCGCTTGCACGAGTGGGGCAACAAGCAGTAAGGTTGTTGTGACACGTGATTGTAAGTGTATCCTAGGATGTATCTTATGCCCACGAACGAGTATGATAACCTGAATAGAGAACAAGCATGGATTGTTGTGCATGTGGTACTCCATTTTAGTTGAGCCATTCTGGGAGGACATGTAAAATTTTTCACATACCAATTCCTTTGAACCTTTGAGTGCATGTAATAACACCCATTGACGATTCGTAAGTTGGATGGGTAGGTGCCCCAGCAAGCCACCTGGCCCCGAAAGGATAGTACGACCTCATCCAGAGGGCGTGCCCCATCGAGAAAAATCAGGGCTAATTCTTCATCAGAACTACAGGTATGAGGACACACTAATGGGAGAAAAAAACTCAAGGTGATTGTAGTTTAATTGCCAAAGTTATCAAGAATAAAGACAGAGGAGCTGGAAAATATGATTCAGTCTTCAGACCCATACATAATCATGGGACCTGAATTCTGGGTGAGGCCCCAACTATTAGATGTTGAAATTTCCAGAAAATTTTGAAGTCATTCGTAAAGACCGTGCCGACAAATCAGGAGTGGGCAGTTGGTGGCGTGTTATTAAGCATATAGCAATGACCTTATTCTACCACCGGCACAGATTTGGATGCAAATTGTGAGATTATCTGGGCCCAACTACAGATTTAAGGGTTGCCATATCTGTCTACCTAGGTGTTTTTACCGTCCACCTAATGATGGTTCTGACGTTCTGACAGTTGATAAAATTATTCCAACGGGCATGGTAGCATCAGCTCCCCAAAGGTTCTGGATTGGAGGAGAATTTAACTGGTCGGATATTGACTGGAATAGTTACACCACACCGAAATAGGGCCATGAAGAGTACTTGGGCCAGCAACTACTAAGATTGTGACCAACTTCACCTCATGCAGATGATTACACAGCCCACGATCACACTGGGACACTGAGTCTTCTTGACCTGTTTTTGACAGCCAAGTCCGCCTCTGTGCAGGACGTTATACATTGCAGGTTTGGGAGTTGCAGCATTGACTCCATATGCTTCTTTCAAACACCACCGAATCGTTCCCAAGACACTACCTCGTAAAATTCCTGTATAGGGGAAACATGACAAACATGAAGGTCTTGGAAGCGATTGCGCAAAGAGTTTTGTTCATATTCTCGGAATTACATCCCGTGAGTCGAACCACCATTGAAGCCAGACACTGGGTGTGCTTAAATAGACAAGTTATTGGAGCTGGGCTAAGCAAAACATTTCCCCATGAAAGTTATAAGAAACAACAGGGATTCTCCAATGGATGACGAGAGAATGGAATGTTTTGAAAAACATCTTATAAGACAGACAAACCAGATGGCACAAGGAAGACGGAAAAATCCAAGGGTTACTTCGGTGTAGGGACAAATACAATCCTCTCTCCAAAAACGGTTTTTAAGGCTGAGATGAAGAAGTGCTACACACACCAATCAGCTGAACACCCACAATCACCCTCTGGACACAGATGCAAGAAAACCCAAAAGATATTCTGGCGTAATTGTGAACCGGGGTATAAGGCGTGACAACAGTAGAGGGATTCTTGCACTAGACATAATGGTCATCTCATCTCTGATGCAGCGGGCAAGGTGTGAAATACTCGAAACACTATTCAAGTCTGTATTTCCACAATGCCACTGATGGGAACCTTACTTCACATGTGTCCAGTGATTGTGACCTTCACTATTACATCGGCAGGCGTGCAACCGTACTCACTGGTTCTTAACGCATTCTACAGCAAGACAGGCCCAGATGGTGTCCAAGTGTTATCTAAAAGTCTGCACCTCAGAGTGCCCCCAGTATTACATCCATCTTCAATCAATTCTTCAAACCGGTACTCTACCGCATGACTGGAAATCAGCCCACGTCACTCCGATTTTAAAGAAAGGTGATCGTGCAGAAGCCAGAAAATTTAGGCCAGTGGCGATAACGAGCATCGCTGCAAGGTCATGGAGCACATATGTGCATAGAAGATCATGGACCATCTAGATCGCAATCAAAATCCTAAGCGGGTACACAACACGGGGTTTAGGAAAAGGCCGTTCCTGTGACACCCAGCTGCTGATGACTCAATACGGACTTCGTAATTGCATGGACAAAAAGAAGCCTGACTTAACCAAGGTGGGTGACACCGTGCTCACTGTGTTCCCTTTTCAAATACTCAAACATTATGGTATCACGTGACCTTCTCCTCTCGTGGATTTCATCCTTCCTGTTGGGCGCTCCCATAAGGTTGTGCTGAGAGGAAGATCATATCCTCAGTTTCTGTAGAATCTGGAGTTCCTAAGGGACGGTCCTCGACCACTCTGTTTTCTTCTGTAATAAACGACTCTGCCTGATGATGGTTGCGGAGTGATGAAATCATCAATCAGCTTTTTGAGAGGATGGTTGCCTTAGGTCGTTACGAAAGCCATCTCCTCACCACATCTGACACCGAAGTTCTACAGGAAAAAATGAAAGCCTTGATAATTCACCATGGTGGAAGATGGCATGAAGGGCACGGCAAATGCAGGTCAACCCTTAGCAAAGTGCCTTCCATTGTGATGCATGTTAAGAACTCCCGGGGTCCAATACATCATGACTACCGATTATGCAACCACACACGTGCATCACGCAGTGCGGGATCTCAAGATACGGGTAAGTTTTTCTCATTAATTTATATAGTTTCACAAAGAGGGTACTAATGGAATCAAAATTCACGAAAACCTGTTGCAATCGTCGGGGTGGTGCAACGTATTATGTAATTCCCGACATCATTATTGGGTGATGCCGAAGGCCAATTTAATTGAGTAAGAAAGTATCCATAAGGAATGATGGGATCGGGGTCCGTTATCATTAGAAGATCATAGAAAACTGTCTAAGTAAAAACTTAACATAGGAAACAGGCTATTGTCAGCTTGGTTAGACCACCATGTGGAGTATGCTTCAGTGGTTGGATCCCATGAAAAAAACCAAGAAAAGGGATGGAGGAAGATTCCGAGAAGACACAGTGCTGCAAAGATGTAAATCTAACACGAGCGCACAAGGGAAGGGAACTGTTACTACTCTCCTGAAAGACCTTGGATGGCAGTCATTGGAGGGGGGAAGAAGAGAGCAGATCGTCTTGTCCCTTGATTGTACAGATCGTTAACGGATGAGATGACATCCCAGTGGAACGGTATCTAACGCCATGGTGTCCCTACCCGACTTTCTCGTCACAACAATTAAACGCTTTATTGGCACCAAAACAGACTACAAAGCCAGTTTCAACAGATAATGGCACAAAAAAACATAATTGATGGAAAAAACCTTGAGGAAACAATGTACAAGCTCAAAGGTTATTTAAGCAATAATTCAAGTAAAAGCCAATACCCCCCGACAAGCTGGGCTTTGATACTCCACCGAGTCCAGCCAATACAAGAAGTTGAAGGTTGACACATGATCACTCATAAAGAGGTTTGGCATATGGTTGTCATGTGGTAGTCAAATGTTTGTTTTCATATCAAAGTTATAATTATATTTCAGGTAAGGGAGAAGCGCATTTTTTTTCTATATACCACAGAACGTTATTTGCATTGTTTGAGTAAGTACTGAAAGAATTCAGAAAGGGTTGGTAGAGCAAAAAGTAGTGTTCATGTAAAAAATATTGCGGTACTTATTACTGCCATTAATTTTTCTCTTATTGTTTTTCGGTACCATAGACTGGTTTTAACCCCGGGCGAGGTATGAGGTACTCCAAGATTGGAGGGTCTGCGCCCGCTGCAAAACCTCCAATATCGGAGGTTCTGCGTTATAATACGCAATCACTCCAAAATCGGAGGGGTCTGCGGACATCGCAAAAACGCTTGAAATGCGGAGGGGTCGAACATATCTGTAAATAGGAGTATGGATGCAAACACTCCAACATGTCCAATATCGGAGTTTTAGCATTATTGTTTATACGCCACACACTCCAAAACGGAGGTCGGCGGACATCGAAAAAACTCCAACGTGGGAGGTTATGCGTATCTTGTAACTATTATTATTTTTATATTCAAACACTCCAATATCGGAGTTTCAGCGTTTAATACTCACACACTCCAAATCTGAGGGTCTCCGGACATCGCAAAAACTCCAAAATCGGAGGTTTTGCGTATTCTTTAAATATTATTATTTTTTCAACCACTCCAATTCGGAGTTTCAGCGTATAATAACGCACTCCAAAATCAGAGGGTCTGCGTACAGCGCAAAAACTCCAAAATCGGAGGTGTCTGCGTATCTTTTATAGTATTTTATATTCAAATTCACTCCAATATTGGAGGGTATCCTGTGTATGTTCTTTATTAAATGCTACAAAAGAGAAAAAAAGTCTGCAATTTTGAATAAAAACAAAAATCATCGTTGATTGTGTGTGTAACTTTATTCATCCATTTGGATCATTTGTATTCGAGTATTTTTTTCATGCTAATAACAACTTAAAGTGGCGTCGGTTTGTTTAAAGGTGCAACAAGATGATGTCAAATAACATGTTGTCCCGAAAAATTTGAAAATTCTGTTTTTGTACTGGTGTAAAGTTTTCTATCAAAAATATTCCCACTCTGAACGGATAAGCTGAGAACTGTTTTCTTGTTGTACCAAAATTGGTGAACTTTCTAATTTTGGTATAGGAGCAAATACAAATTGCAGCCTATGGTTTTCTATTGAAATATAAGCATTTACAAATCCCCTTTTGGTTTCATTTTAAAGTGATTCGTAGCCAAAGAAAAGGTAGGGAATCTATAAAGTGTCTATCTATATGAAACCATACATATCACAAAAAATATGGATTTTTGAAATCTCTCGTTGCACCTTTACAGCAATATTTATCTTCCATTTTTAATTTGGAGCGTTTATCTCATGTTTTCTTCAAAGGGATTGAGTTTATTATCTACGGCTGTCCCCCAAAAAATGTTAACACTTGTGACAAGGGCATTTTGGGTCAAGAAAAGTATGCATTGGTTCGTTGTTGTTACTCCCTTGAAGCCAAATAAAGAAGCGTTTATTTGCCGTTTATATTTCATTCCAAACGATATGTAGAACAAAGATATGCTTCCTCAAAAGAGGTGTCAAAATTGCGGATTGGGTCCGATTTGCATTGGTTTACACTTGTAAGACTGAGGGAAACATGACTTTTGTAACATCTCATCTGAAGTTATTGATTGGCTATTTGAACCTACTGAATGCATTGCCAATCCCTTTTAAACTCCAATATGGTAAATAAAGTGTGAACATTGTCTTGATCATCAGATATAACATCTTGGTGTGCGTTTTTCAAATATTAAACCCGTGAGTTCACTTATTAGAACACTTATAGCCTTACGAATCAACTCAAAATACAGAAGAATGCTAAACAAACCACCCAATCCAAACAAAACAATCGGAAGCTTCACATTGAATTCTCCAAGGAAAACCTATGGATTCTGTATAGACTAGAACACACAGAGTATAAAAAAGAGAAAAGAAACAAAAAAAAAAAAAGAAAGAGAAACTCTGAAAATAGGCCTACATGGATAGTGGTGTGAAAGCAGGCAGAATTTGAAATAATATGCCAGTCATGCCAGTAGTAGCAGACCCAACCGACCCATAACGGACCAGAATCATAGCAAAAACTCAAGCCAACATATATCTTTGTTAGAAGAGCCGTGGTGCTAGATTCACGATGAGCGCTGGTAAAAACGGTGAAAGGGGAATTTGAAGTATTCAACAGAATAAGAACAGCAAGATCCATTTCGTTTCCCTTTAGTATGAAATAGGTTGTTCTCTGTAGTTAGGTGTATTCATGTTGTGTATGCATTTCAAATGATTAGAGGGAGAAATCGGACCAAAGTGAATTGCCCCTCTCATATTTGCTGAATCATTCTTTAGTCTACAAACGGATGGAATGAAATAAATGCAAGAAAAGCTTATTTATGGCTTCAAAGGAGTACCAAACAAAAGCCCATGTGTACTTTTTTTTACCCCAAAATGCCCCTTGTCCAAGAGGGTTACCATTTTTGGGACAGCCTGTACGAAATCATCGATAAATTAGAATCAAGCTCATTTCTACAAAGTATCCATTGCATTCAAGTTTGACGGTCCATGTTTGATGTCAGCATTGTCGTGGAATAGGAGGGAGTTCACTATCTTAACGCCCAATATTTCTCATCAAGTACCTAGATCATGTATTCATGCTGATCTTACATTGTTCGGACAACGGTTGAGAGATGGTAAAGTGGCGTGGGTTCGCTCAACACTCAAGTCATGGAAAAAATTGTGGCACACTTTGTCCCGACAGGGCTGTAAAAGCGCCCCCCTTCTCCCCCTAGGCAATGTTGATCCAAGTCATGTTGTTCGCAGCCTCGCAGGTCCCCCAACATTGATTGATGGGGGTAGGGGAAGGGATATGGATAAGAGCAAGACATCTGCTTTTCCATATGAACAATGAATTACCCAATCGGCCATAGCTGTGAGCATGGGAAATGTTTGATTCTATTGTATCAAGTGTGGAAACTATTTTTTTCCATGATTGTCGACGCGAAAAGCAAAAATATGTGATTTCTGATTTCAGTTTTGCATCATAATTTTTATTGGATGTAAATATTTCAACCAAATTTTCAGCAATTACGTCCAATACATTGTTCTTTCTACTCCAGAAAGATTGCCTGGGGGGGGGGTACCAAAAATAGGGACACTTTAGGACTAGCCAGTAAGAATAATGTGGGGGTCGAATCTATACAAGTTTGGCCTGTCAACAAATCACATTAGAAATATATATGCGAAGCTTTAAACAAGACTTTTCTTCAATCATAATCATAATTGCTTTTATTGTATGTCTAGTGTCGCGAATGCAATGTGCTAGAGCATAAATCTATATCTTACTTTCCTAAATTACGGCATGGTCACTGCATTAACTGTGAATGCTG
>JAMKCH010052594.1:0-10463 GCA_023653785.1 Ophioderma brevispina
TAAAGTGCTACATTAATAGATTCATTAAATTCAACCAATAATCTTTAACAATAGTAGTTGGACGCTTACATTAAATAAACTGACCATCTTCCAAACTTCACATTAACCAATAATCAAAGTGACTTAATAAAAGGCACAAACTATAAAGTAGCTAGAGACTTCTCATAAAAAAAAAAGCTTATGTCCTGAAATTAATTGGGATAATCTATCCAAATATGATGATTTCAAACATGCCCTTATAATAACTTTATTTGAAATGTTAATATCTACTCGATAGTTCACACCACTTACCAAGAAAACAAGTAATCTAAGTCTAAACCAAAATCACCATGGATAACTAAAGATTTAATTAAATGATAAATAAAAAGAGTAAGATTTATAAACTCTTAACTAACAGAACCCCACAAAATAGAACTAAGATATAAGACAATTCATAACAAAGTTAATTACCTATTAAGGACTGCTAAAAAGACTATTTTGTAAATCAAATAAATAAGACAGAAAAAAATATTAAAATACCTGAAAATACTAAACAATCTAACAAATAAAAACCAAAACACCCTTTAATTTGTAATAACGAATTTAACCTAAATGATCAAATGATTAACGATCCTACACAAATTCCTGAATGTTTTAATGACTTCTTTATTAATATAGGCCCAAATCAGGTCAGCAAATACCAAATACTTTAGTTAGACCAAGTTTTTTAAATCCGGTTTTGTCCCCTAAACTAGGGTGGCCGGATTCACACTCAGCAATACTGCCGTGTGAGGATTTATTGGACAAAAAAAAGGTATTGGACCGGATGCCCTTCCTGACGTCAACTTCCACAGTTATCGGCCGGTGGGCCTAGCCTTTGGGCAACTTGCCCAACATGCAAGGCAGCATGTTCTGATGGCCGCCATTAGCTCTCCGAGCTGACGCCCTTGTAAGGTAGATCTTCTTTTTATTCTACCAGGGTAACCACTACCCTCCTCATCAATTCCCTTCCAAATCCGATGGGGTGAGGGTTTAGCCGCCGACAAACCGGCCCTGGGACAGGTATACTGGTTACCAGGATACCAGTAGCAGGTCTCAAGAAAACCGGACCTGACAGAAAAACCTGACCTGACAGAATACTAATACTTGCTTTTCAACTTATCTCTCTAATCCAATCGATGTACAATTTCTTTACTCCCATCAACAGAGGAAGAAGTATTAAAGTTATCAATAAATTTAAATGCTAAAAAAAAGTCCAGGTCATGACGGCATTCCAGCTATTATTATTAAAAAACCTTGCTTCTGAATTAAGCCCAATTCCATACATCATTTTCACTAACAACAGTCACAGTACCTGATCACTTAAAATTGCCAATCCATTTCCTAATCATAAAAAAGATAGCAAAGATAAAGTGATAACTATAGCTAATTTCTTGTTCTATTTCTAAACCTGGATTTTCTAAAATTGTTAGAGCGTCTTGTTTTTAACAGATGCTTTCATTTTTGACAACCAACATCTTTTTGAAAACCAATTGTGGGTATCTCCAAACACGTCTACAAAGTTATGGCAATCACAAAAGCTTGTGCACAACATTACTCAGTGCTTCCAATAATATCAAACAACTGCTTGGGCATTTTTTGGACCTTTCCAAGGCTTTGACACTATAATCATGATTGCCTCGTTATCCTAAAATGCATCACTATGGCTATTGGTATTGTCTTGGATTGGTTCAAAATTCACCTCACAAACAGATGCAATTTTGTTGATTACAATAGTCAAAAATCTCAACTACACATATTGACACTGTATGCCCAAGGCCTCGATTTTAAGACCCTTGGGTTTTATTATTTCTGGTAATGATATTCCAAATTCTCTGCTCATGAATTGTCTTATATTATATGCAGATTATACTAATTTGGCATTTACATCACATCATGATATTTAACAAACTAAATACAATAATGAATAATGTATAAGGGGTAACTAAACACCTGGTTCACGACAAATACTTTCACTCAAATCTTAAAAAAACTAACTATATGCCTTTTGTCACTCACATAAAACAAAAATTAATAAATCTTGTAATATCTCCTCGATAACCCCAAATAAATCAAGTTATGCTTTTAAATTTTTAGGAATCACTATCGACCAAATTCTAACCTGGAAAAATCACATTGATGAGTTATGAAGAAATGTTCAAGCAGTATTGGAATTTTATATAAAGTACGGCACTTTCTCCTGAAACTGCACTTCTTAGTCTCTATCACAAACACTGTTGTCTCTCAAATATC
Organism: Ophioderma brevispina; assembly: GCA_023653785.1. Classification (NCBI taxonomy): domain Eukaryota; kingdom Metazoa; phylum Echinodermata; class Ophiuroidea; order Amphilepidida; family Ophiodermatidae; genus Ophioderma; species Ophioderma brevispina. The sequence continues at coordinate 2,272 of JAMKCH010052594.1, forward strand.
ACATATGGTATCACTGCATTGGGGCAAGTGCCATGCAACACTGAAATGGATAAACTGCACATACTGACTGCAAAAGCGTGCACTGAGAGCAGTGATCAACATTGATTACCGAAGTTATCTATCCTTTTGTTTGTTAAATATAACCAACTCAAATATGGATTTGTGTAAACATAATATGGACCCTTCCTGTACAAATACATCACGTAACCAGTTGCCCTCCACATTTGACAACATGTTTTGTAACAATGCTAAAAATCACACTTATTCTACAAACATGCAACAATTTTCAAATACCTACTATTAAACTTGGATTTAGTGGTAAATCCATATATCTTACATTGGGGTGAAATCACTGGATAACAGTCCCACAAATGTTGAAAAACGTCACAAAATACTCATTCGTTTAAATTATTATAAAAATCAACTCAATTTCTAACTACAAATTAACATAGAACAGAGTCTGGGACTTGACAGGCCTTTATTCGGCTTACTTTCCAGTACTCTTCACTTCATTATCATTTCTGTATACAATTTATATATCATATTGTAATGTAATATGTTTATTACCGATGTATGATTGTGATAATAAATATGTTTATGTGTATGTTTTTATGTTTCCTGTTTCGCAATTTTGGAGTATACATTGAATAATTTTATAACAACAAAATAGCCGCATTGGCCCTTCAATCAATCATCATCAATTTATTCAATATCATTCAATCGCATAATTTTTTACAAAGACAACAAAATACAATGATATTGAGGAGATGATCGAGAGGCCAATAGGGCCAGATGTGATCATATCCCTAAAAACCCTAATTTTCAATATAAAAAACCAAACAAAGACACACTAACATACACAAAACAAGACATGCCCCAACAAACTCATTCATATTCAGCTATAGTAAATATTTGAAATGATTTCTAAAACACTTGATATTTTACACGTCTTGGTATTCCCATAATTTTGGTCGAAGTTTCTCAAAGCGCGATCGGAAAACATTTCTTATTATGATTAATACTTTAAGTTGGTGGGCATTGTCTTGTATGGTATTTTGTATTATGGGCATGTTTTTATTCCAAATACTTCTCAAAGGCTTTGGTAATTGGCTAGATATTGCTTGTACATAACACTGCAAGTCCAGCTTAATCTGTATCAAAGAACATTCCACAAGTTGAATTATTGAAAATAATGGCCCAGTATGGCATCTATATGACTATTTTAATCGTCCCTTAAAACAAAACACAAAAAAAAAAAAAAAAAAAAACTGAAAAAAAAAAACAGCCCATTTTTGCAACTTAAATATTTTATCTAAATAGATTTGTCGAAACTACCCCTCATATGAAGATACCATACATTTATGTAATGTATACTAGCGTACATATAATGATAATACATGACTGCAGGTACAAAATGTTTTAGTTTGGAAGTTAACCACACTTCTGATAATGTTTTATTGATATTTGACGATGTGATTTTCCCGTACGATGTGTCATACGATGATAACCCCCAAGATTGGTCTCGGAACTCTCCTCCAATGTCACAACTTACCAGTACAAACTTAAAAATATATGTAGCATTACTCCAAGTTTTGTCTTCCAATCATTGTCTTTCATTTCCTGTCTGGAATATTTAGAAGTGATAAGGAGATCCACCAGCATTAATTGGTTTTGTCGCATTGACCGATAATTTTATTTGCTCTGAAAACCAGTTACTAATCTCTTGTAATTCACTATTATTACATCAATTTTTGTTGCTAGTTCAGGATGGGAGTAAAGTAGTTGTTATCATCAGGCCAATAAGACTACTTCTACAATGAAACAGCATTTACAATACATTTTAACATATAGAATGAATAACAAATGACCTAAGATTGAGCCTTGTGGTAAACCCCCCCCGCATTTTTGTTTTGATAAATTGAATCACAATAATTTATATCGTACAATTGTGTCTAATTATCCCAAGTAACTTTTAAACCATTCAAGTGCAATACCTCGAAAACCATAATATCTAGTTTGGTTAGTTACATCTATCTTTCGAGAATTTTAGAAAACAGGGGAAGTACAGAAACAGTCGATAATTGGAAAATACTTCTTTGTCTCTTTTTTATATATTGGAACAACTTTGGCTATTTTCAATTGGTCTGGAACAACTCCAGTAGAAATGGGAACTATTGGAATCTTTTGCAAAGGCGTTGCTATTTCTTTGGCAACCCTCTTTACAATATAGGTTCTTATATCATACTGACCAGGACTCTTATTTTGATTAAAAATCCTAATTTTAAAAATGTCTCCATGTTTGTAACAATTAATTATTATAAAAACACTTTTTTGTAAAGGTTCGTCTAGATATTCCATAAAATTTTTGCCCTTATGTTTATCTTTGAAGCTAATTTTGGGCCTATCCTACAAAAAAATTGTTAAAAGCATTTAATACTATAATATTTGTATTTACAAAATATCTAAAATTAAAAACTTCCCTTTTTTAAATTTTACTTTTTTTTTTTTTTTTTTTTTTTTAAATTAAAAACAATTCTTGATTAATATATTCCCAGTCTGGGTTTTTATATATTGCGTGTTTCTGAAACCTTTTCTGAAAGTACTCCCGCTTACACTTTCGAATCCCCAGGTATGAATTTTGTTTCGGTAAGTTTTTGATTTTTGAGCTTGTTTTTCATCGGGCATCGTAAATATCTTTTATATAGTTTTTGTTTGTATGTATACTTTACCAAAATACCTTTAGGAATCCACGGTGACTGTGGAACTTTCCTTTTATTTACACTACAAAAACCTTTTTTAACGCACACAATCATCGTACAATGTGGTAAATTTGTCACCAACTCATTTAAAGTCAACAAATTTACAACATAACCACATATCATTATCCCAATTAACTTTGTACAGTTCCTTTTTCAACTTATCATGGTTTTCATATCATGGTATCTTTTATAAATCTCTGGTCTCTTTTTAATATAGAATCGTCCTCTTTTTTTTCCAGTGTCTTAATATTTCGATCTCCAAACTGTCCCGTATGATCAGTGATATTTGTTAACTAATTCGTCAGTATTAATTGAGCTCTCAGAATTAGTCAATATATTATCTATTACATTGCTGCGGTTTCAGTAATTCGTGTAGGTTTAAAAATGTTGGTTATCAAGAAATTTGATAAATAAAATCTAATAATCATGTGTAGGTCTGTGGACTCTTCTTCTTTTAACCATCTATATTAAATCACCCATAATATAATTTTCCTTTTTCTCTCTACTTATAATATTAAATTGGTTCATATCTGCAATGAAATCAGAATTGCAGTATGGCGCCCTGTAAAATTATACCCAACAATTAATGTCTTACCACCAGTGTTTTCTATTCAATGAACAGATTCCATATTTGTACTGGCTTGCATAAATCAATCTATTATTTTATATTTGACAATCATTTTTTTTGTACATGCAACGCCCCCCTGAATACGACCAATCTGTTGTCATATATCACATTGTAGCCAGGTAAATTATAACATTCGTAAGGTTTTTTTCCTGTTAGATGAAGTTTCATGTTTAAACCGCAATATTAAAGTATGATTCAAAATTTTTAACATTCATTCAATTTGTTCAAAATTTTTGTTAAAAAACTTCTTATATTTAAATTGAAACAAGGTAACGTTGTTGTTTTCCTTGTATATCTGGCTTAGGATGGGCGTCTCCCACTTGAAGGGTGATGGAGGCATTCAATGGGGCTTGATCTTGTTACCCCCACTTGGTAACTAATCATTTTTAGAACTCAAAACTATTTCCTGATTTGACATATGAGCTCCACCAACATTGTAACCATTTTTGGTGTCAACGCGGAGCAACTTTAAATTTGACAACCTAGCTGTACAACTTAATGACCCTTTTTTGATTTTTTGAACTCTGCCAGCAAGAAATCCGCACTGAGACTCAGGATACACCCTTTCAGGCCAGGACTTGAAGATGCATCAACGCAACACGGGCAAACACTTTGCAACCAATACTAAGGAGGGAAATACCCTGTAATTGTGGGATTATATAAACTGATTTTCTGGCAATTCTCCAAATCTTTCAAACTGGGGGGCTTGGATTATAATTGCCTGAGAGCTAGCAGACAATATTGTCACACATCTCAAGTGCAAAAATTTTGATTATAACCATGAAAATGGATTCTTACGTGCTGCAAAATGGTGTTCTTAAAAGTTGCCTGTTCAAATAGTCTTTAGGACCCACCGATTTACCCCGGCAGTAGTATCAATTTTTGATATTAGATGAAAGGCCGATTTTTCTATGTCTTCCTGAAATTTCGCCTTTCAATCATTCCCTTCTCAAGATATGACAAGAAAACACTATTCAGGCTCTCATACCAAGTAGATACCATGATACAACACAAACTGGAACAACCCCTTTAAGGGGAGGGGGGCCAAGACAAAGTTTGTACAGGGGTCAATTTTTTAAATTGGTCCAATCATTTGAAAAGTATACCACTTATGTTCTAACCAAAGGATTCCGAAAAGTAATAGTTTTGTAATGTCTACAAGCCTAAGTTTTCCGAGTTTCCACAATCAATAAAATGGTCAATTTTAGTGTACAGCTATGTGGTCAATTTTAAAGTTGCTTCGATTTGGACACAAATGGACAAATTGTTGTGGAGTCATATGATTAAAATAAGGAATAAGTTTTGAGTGTCTAAAATGCTTATTTCCCAAAGTAGGGTGCAACAAGATCAAGGCCCCATTGAAGGCCTCCCTCACCCTTCAAGTGGGACGCCCATCCTAAGCCAAGCGGCTATTTGGTGGTGCATAATTTAATTCAATTATATCCAAAATTGCCAATTCTTGAAAGTTTGGGAAATGGATATTTCAAAACATCAATATATTGTCCCCGCGGGTATAAATCAAATCAGAGTGGGATGTGTAAATTTTTTACTTGGATTTCAACAAAGCGTTGATTTAAGTGTGTATGTCGCGCCCTTCAGGGTTCGTATGTGACGCTACTGCTGTTTGTAATGTTGGGAGTGCGTTCAAGCCTATCAAATGTATCATCGCTAGTCTATGCGTATAGTCCTAGGGGGTCCATGACAATGCGGGGGGCTGTAGTAAGATAATCCGGGGATTAAGAGTGCCATTTGTTGTTAAAAAACACCCCAAGTTCCAATGACCCAAGTATTGTAATGTTATGTCAAAAGTTGGTTATAAGACTCTGATTACAAACTTTGTCTTGGGGCCCCCTCACTTAAAAGTGCTTGTTTCCAATTTTTGTGTATCATGTTTATTACTTGGTATGAGAGCCTGGATACTAGTGTCTCTTGCAGTATCTGAGAACGGAAGGGATTTGAAAGCTGAAATTTCAGGAAGACAGTAAGAAAATACGGCCTTTCATCTAATATCAAAATTGATACTACTTCCGGGTAAATCGGTGGGTCCTAAAGACTATTGGAACCAAGCCCCTTTAAGACACCATTTGCAGCATAAGAATCACATTTCATGGGTATAATTCAAAACTTTGCCCTTGAGATGCGGACAAATGTTGCTAGCTCTCAGGCTAATACATCCCATGTAATCCCATCCCCCCCCCCCAGTTTTGAAAGTATTGGAGAATTGTAGAAAATTCTGTTATAATCCCACCCTAAGTTCTTTGCTGGAATCAATAGAGATTGCATGAATTTTTTTTGTTACGATCAATAACGTAATTTCTTGTGTTTTTTACCAATCTGGTCTATGTGTGTGTTTTAAGTTGTGATTGAGATCCAATTATAATAACATCCCTTAATTCAAGTTGATTTCTGTTAAAACAGGTGGGACTATACTAGGGTCAGTACAGTATTAGGTTAGAAAATTACTCAATCCCAGTCACGTCTTAACCTTGCACACCAGAACAACACTTTGTTCTTGCTAATTTCACTAACCTCTTACACTCAAACAGCAAGTCTCTGGAGGAAGTTCACCATGCCAAGGCGGGATCTTCCGTGTGGGAGTTTGTGCACATAGTTTACTATCCGGCCACAATCAGAATGTCAAGTTTCTTGCAGTGACTCCACCCACTCTTTGGTTCTCGTAACCAATAGCTTTCAAGGGGGACTAGAGGCACTGCCTTGGATGGCTGATGGGTGGAACTCTCATTGAATTGGTGCTTGATTTGGTCTCATTTCACTCACTTTACCCATGGAAACAAACTCTTGGACCACCAAAGTTATGGCTTTCGTATTCGAATGTCAGATGTTAAAAAATTTAGTTATGACCTGGAAGAAAAAAGGTAGTTTTACTTCATACTCTTCCTTTTAGCTTCCATAATGTGGGTAATCTTCATATTCAAGTTATTGTGTCTAAATCTGAAGTGAAGCCAGTGTATTGGCCAGAATGGAGAAAGGTAAAGTGCTAAATGAATCCAACATTTTATTCCACAAAAAATGCACAGATTTCCAGAAAAATATAAATATGTCCTAGAAAGAGACATAAAACTTAGTATTTGCTGCATGCCAAATGATTTAGCAAGAATATCAAGAGCAAGGCTTAATCCACAATTTAACCAAGAAGGGAATTGACTGTGAAATACCCTTAGTAAAAGGAGTATTAAAACCAAGTGTTAAATCTGTTTGTCTCCCCGCTCAGGGGTGGCGGATTCAACTCAATTTCGCAAGCAATAATGCTGCTGTGAGGATTGATGAGAACAAAAGATAAAGTGATGGATGCCCTTCAGAAATCAATGTGCTGGATGGCTGCCATAAACTCTCCAGAGCTGACAACCTTGTAGGTAGATCTTCTTTTTAGTTCTACCATGGTAACCACTACCCTTTTGGGTGCGATGGTTTAGCCGCTGACAACCCGGCCCTGCGACAGATAGTACTGGCTAGCAGGATACCAGTAACAGGTTCTCAAAAAAATCTTACCTATGACTTTTTCTTTATATGTGTTCTATAAAAAATGTTTAGCACTACTGAGCAACTTATCCACTTGTTCACATCTTGATTTAACAAACCAATTACACAACTCACTTGATTTTAAAAGAGTTTTAGTAAGTCTAGACAGATTTTGTCTCTATGCTTCCCAAGTTCTGCAATATCACATTTATTATTAGTGTACCCTGGTTGCTATGTAGTTAAAACACATGATTCCACATGTCCTCTGATTATTCCTCAAAGCATAATACTGCCTAATTACTATACTTTGTCCTCAATCTAAAGTTGAAGGTGACTTCATTATGCGTCTTTGCATTCCCACTAAGCCGTCTCGATCCATGCCGCCTTATTCACATGCCGTTACATGCTAATATTCACAACATAGCGCGTGCGATTCATGGCTGCGCAACGTAAAGTCGCCGGACGTGCACCTTCAACTTAAGATGAAGAACCAGACTATAATCAACAGGCTTATGTGGGGGCGTCCTCCATATGACTAACAGCATACGTGACTGCACGGTTCTCGTGTTCACAGTCCACCTCCATCTACAGTCAATGAACCCAACTGATACCAGACATGCATCACATAGTAGTAATTCATAGTATGCTAAAAAATAACTCATCATGGGGAAACGTCACTTCCCTTCAAGTTCACATCATGCATGGTGTACATGACTAAAACTGCGAGCAACACGTCACAAGTTGGGCCACATGTGACCTAGTGACACTGATGAATTCAGCAACCTTTACAGAATGAAGTGCATGTGATGCTGCACTTTGTTCTGTAAGACTGCTGAATTCATCAGTGTCACTAGTTCACAAAATGGCCAAACCGCATGTCGCTGCAGGCTACTGCAGTCCCCCTTTTTTGCAATGCTGATTGTTGATGATCTTTGCCGTGCCATTTTCTAGAATTACGTCTTATTTGTACTAAAACATAATATTTCTGAAACTTACCACAGTCACGTTCTGTGCATGACATCAATAGCACATCAGAGAATGTAAACATGTAGGGGAAACAAGAGAAGAGATGATAAAATTAATACAAGACAGCAAAAAAAGGTTGTTTCCACAAGAGGACACCCTTTTCACTGTAAATCTTTGAATTCAGCAACATTTCAAGACAAGTCTTGAAAGACAACTTTATTTCCATTGACAGTATAAACATGAAAAGGGGTGTTTGTAACTGCGACTTGTTCCTGGGTTTGTAAAAGTGGGTCACAAATGTGACCATACAAAGGGGTCCTGGATTTGATTCCCAATCTCGGCAAAGCCGAGAAATAAGT
>JAMKCH010052595.1:0-11337 GCA_023653785.1 Ophioderma brevispina
TGGCCAGATTATATGCAAGCACTTAATGGACCTTATTCAGTCAAACAATAGTGAAAAATGATCATTTCACCCTTCAAGGTAGCTTCATTTGGCTTAAATTCCCCCCAAATTATGTTCATTGGCGGCCATTTGAATCAACAGCAATCGTGAAATTCTGTTACTGTATCTGTTACTGCGCAATTATCAGGTGCTTTCTGAACTCCTTAGCATTACCAATGTGGGGGTTGTCCTCAAAATTAGCATTTTTATCAGTCTGAAATCAAGTTAGTGTCGTAACTGTGGCTTTCATTGGCGGGCCACATTTTGAAATCTAAGATGGCAGCCATATTGATATAGACGTAAATGAATAGTTAATATATGTGCATCATTTTAAACCTTGTTGGACCTATTTGGGCAAAAATGTTGAGTTATGGCATATAAGCCCTTGAAAGGAATATTTAATAAGTTGGTGGTTAAACATAGAGGGCGCTGTTGGCCAATAGGGGGCGCTACACTTTTGGCACTCGGAATCAGAAAAACTGTTCAGGGGCTCAATATGTCTATAGGCATGCCAAGGTTCACGCTTTTAGGAAAAAAGTGCACAATAACTGGGTTAGGGACTGGGCACTAAAAAATACACAGGAAATTTTAAAGTTTTACCATTTAGATTTTTTCTATGTGACTACTACATTATGTCATTATAAATGCGCTGCCATCATGTACGCAGGAATCCTGTTGTTGTACACTGTGTGACTGTAGATAATTTATTACTTTTTCGATTTTACGCAATACTTCTGAAACGGGAGGTTTCCTGCGGGTGAAGATCCTCCAAAATACATGGAAAATTCCATCACATCTACAGACGAAATGAGCTGCGTTACAAGTAGTCATTTGCAGCCATGTGTGGTCTGAAAAGAAGGATTCCACTGTGTGTTTCCTCAAACGAATTCATCAGTATATGTTCTAGTAATTAAATTAAATTACCGTTTATCTTTTCTTGTCTCTTCCCTATTTTTTTTTTGTAAACACAAATGAGTACAAGGTTTATTTAAATATTAGTTTTGCGACGAGAAGGAAGTTGAGTTCGTGGCTTACACAGTTCTGAATCAGCGGCGAATAAGGAAGTTAAGCAACGTCGAGCCCGGTCCGTTGCTTGGATGGGAGACCAGAGACGACGATATAGTCAGGTGATCTTTGTGTTTTTGACTAATCCCTTCCAATCTATGATCTTTTTGTTTCCTCTCCTAAAATTATTATTAAGAAACATCTTGACTGCTAAGAGTTTCTAACGAAAAGAGACAATTTGGTAATATTTTTTTATTTCTTTTTGGCACATGTATTGAAACAAAACTTGAAAGTGCACTGATTCTACACGTTTTTCTTTGTTTTTTTGCTTTTTTGTCTATTGGCACTCAACACTAAACCTTTTAAGACTTGTTATTTTATTACGGCCATATCGAAATGGACTCTCATTAAGTTATTTAATAAGTTATTTAATAAGTTTTGTATTTCCGATTTCTCTTATAATTTTATTAAGTTTATAATTAGGTCAGTGTGTGTCCTATCAAATTTTATTCATTGGGTCTCTGTATCAGTTTATGTTTTATTTATATTTCAGTTATCTTTTTCAGTTTACATTTATTAATTTATGCTTATTAAGTTTATATTTACAGTTGTTAATTAATTTGGTTGGACAGAATGTTGGACCGAATCGAACACTCAGCGAGCGTGGATATGCGGTGAGCCAGGAGGAACATCGCAACCGTGTTTCGCGATGCGTTAATGGTAGAAGGACATCCGCCGAACCTCCGCGGAGCTTTTTGCACTTACACCGAGGTGGGGGTGTCTCCTGTCCAAGTAAATTATTAATCCACTGTAATTACTTTATATTTATTCAGTCGTTTATTGATATTTATTCCGGTTAATTATATTTACTAATATATTATGTTTTATATTGATAATATTTATATTTATTGACATGTAGTTAATTTATTAATATATTCATTATATCTTTTTATCTACAAGTAAATCACACAAGACGCAAGAAAATGATTAAGAGTGAGAAGAAGAAAAGATTGAAAGAACAGATTCTATATGGCTTTGGACAGCATTTATTACCGCAAAAGAGGAGGGAGTGGACCATTCTTTTTTTCCTTTTATTATTTGACAACGAAAGTCCATCATCTGAAACCTTCAGTCTTCGTCCTCGCGTCACTGTGGAAAGAGATGCCAACTCTCCATCTAGTCCTGCATCGCGTCCTACAATAATACAAAAGAAGATATATTGAAGATATTAATAGAGGTCAATGTTAATAAAAACTTAAAGTGTAGAGATCAATAAATTAAACAAACAAGAACTTAAAAGGATTTGGGAATTTAAATTAGATATGATGATGCTGATATTGGTATTGTCGGAGGGGTTTCCGTATCCAGAGAGTAGTCCCTTTGGGACGTGCTAGTTCCGTGGTACGAATCCACCAGGCTCCGTCTTCCTTGGTAGGTAAACGCTTTCCGCGGGTAGCTTCCATGGGAAGATTAGTGACTAGTCAAAGGGTCGCCGACAAACCAATATTAGTCTCTTCTGCATCTTTATTATGAAACTATACGATGTGTACAACAAATTAGCAATGCATGTGAAAAAACTACCTTAAAAAAATACGTACCGAAAGAGTTGGAAAATGGGAATATTTCGGCCGTATTTCTTGACTTGCTTCCATGGATTTCGTTCATTGCAATATATTTATAAAATATAATAAAATTAAAATAGGTCGCATGTGGGTATTTATTGAAACTATAAAAATATGCTATTAACATGAATAATGCGTTGGTGCTCTATGTTACACGTTATAACACGATCCTAATGTCGGCCGTCGCTGGTGCGGCGTATATGGCGGTGCGGCTTATACGTAACAGGTCTGAATATATACGGCGGATTTTAGGCCCTTATATTCCGAATTTAACTGCGATTTTGGCGCCGATTTCTAATTTACAAAATAATCTGAATCGGGCTCTGATTGGTCCGGTTTCAACAATGTTATGATCGGAGATCGGCAAAAGTACCGATCTGGGGCTGGAGCGGCCATCACAATCTTCCTTTAGTTCCGACACATCTGTCCACCAAACGTAATCAAGCTTGAACGCTGGCTAGGGTATTAAAGGTGGACCTGTCTGTTTGTGACCTGATCAATGACCTCATCCACCCTTCACTCCATCAAATGAGATTTTACTATCAGAAAATATTTCTCATCAGTTGAATTTTTTCCCTTATGTATGAACAACCAAACCTCTAAAATGTGGTGGACTACATTAAAAATTAACACACTCTGTCCCATATGGGCTCATTTTAGTACACAAGTGCTCCTACTACTGGAATGCTGGACGATTTATTAAGGGTAGTGTCAACCTTGAGCTTCCGAGTATCGATTTTGGTTTGTAACTTTGCAAAGATTTGTTATTGTCGTCAAAAGTACACATTTCTAGAAAGAAAATTGGACGATGTACCCGATGATGGGAATCAGATTAATGTAAAACTTCCGTATTTTGAGGAAAATACTAAAAAAACATGATTTTGCCCCCAAATTTCAGACAGCATAACAAAAACCAATTTGAATTTCAAAAAATAAAAAATTTTGTTATTTGTTAGAAACAAGACAAATTGAAAAAAAGAAAAAACATTTTTAAAAAAATAGGGGGGGAGCTGACTTTTCGAAATATACGGAAAAATGTCAATTAAAGTGTGATTTTTACCTTTTCCAAAATTGGGTTACTATATTGGCGAATACTTTAGTTAGAAATCGAAAATGACACAAATTGAGACAACAGTCCATAGAGAGAAGATCGATTGCTATCGTAGGAAAGTTAAACCTTTCCTTTTACTTCGGTATTTTTGGAGTTATTCTTGTCTGAAAATTTGCCAAATTTGCGAAAATTGAACATGAGAAATCCGTGTTTGAGTAAAAAAGTGACTTTTCACGCATTTTCAAGCTGTCTCTTTCTCAAAGAACTTTATCTTTTGAAACTTCAAAATGAGTATGTTGTGTAAGTGATGAAAATACATCTTTTATGCACTAAATTAAATCAAACATCTTTTGGCTCAACATCCAAAATCAGAAGAAATTGAAATTTTCATCTGGTCTAAATGCGCTTGTTTACCTGTTCAAATACAGGACCGTTTTCGTTTTTTCAAGATTGCGTTCGCGCAAAAAAGTACATTAATATCACGCGTGCAAGCTTCATTACGCAGCAAAAATTCACACCGCGACACGATGCTGCGCTTTGCGCTTGACGTGCTTAATTCCCGCCGTTAAGACATGTGGTTTTTGTGACTTTTTAAATGGTTCAAATAGCGTTTAAATCGGCAACCCCTAAAGAAAGGAAGGGTTGGCGGCACTGTTTCCATTTTTTTGAGAAAAGGTCAGGGAGGGAAAGATGTTTCCTACCTTAGAGAAACACAGGTTGTTTGATGTTAAAATGGTGCAAAATCAGAAATTGTTGTGTAAAAATAAAGCACTAGGTTGACAATACCCTTAACTCATTATGTTCCAACGTCTGTTCATACTTCAATCAATCAATCACTTCAATACATCACAAATAACTCGTGCCCAGACAGTGTGGAACACTCAGTACGCAGCATCAGGCAAGGGATGGGCCATACTTAAGCAACGTTTTGAGCTGCTGCAAACTACTTACACTGAATGCTTCATGTGCACAGGCAAGTATATTTGATGCTAGCCATAATGTACAGAACTGTGGCAGACTTCCAACATTTCATCTTGAACTGATTACCATTGATTAATGGATGAATTTTGATTTTAAACAACTGCTACCGAAATTGGGACTTTTTTTTCAGATTTTGTAAATTTTTTGGGTATTTGCAAAAACGAAAAAGTAACAAGCCAAAAAAAAATGAAGTAAAAATAAATTTACTTTGCAATGCAGTGCAGTTACTGCGCAATTGCCAAATCAATCACTTTCTACTGCAACTTGATGCAACCACTGCAATGCAAGTAAAAAAAGAATCAAAACGTTTTTGCCGTATTGGCAGAGACAGGAGGACTGCTATTTGGGCCCAATGGAGTTTACTGCACTTGCATGCTGCAGCGAAGTGTGAATGGATCTTTAGAAATCTTCCATTCATACAAATGTACAGCTACATGTAAATAAAATGCACACACAAAAAATAAAAAAAATTATGGTGTCATTTTGTCATTCTTCAGTATGGCCCTAGCCCAATATGTTCTGTATCATTTGAAGTCATAGGTCCTGGACTGTCTGTCCACAATGTTCTTGACTCGTTCAACGCTGATAGGTTAACACCAATTTTGTTGTTTCAAAGGGTGTGTGTGTGGGAGGGGGGGGGGGGGGATCACAACCTGCTCGATTTGGGCATTAGGATTTCCAGACGGTAATTTATGGAATACTAAACGTGCATTATCTACAACAGCTTCAGTTCCAGTGACATTAAAAAAATCACCTTTTGGACCATCGTTCAATAAATCTTAGTAATATCATGATAATATTGGAATAAATGATTGACTTCAAAATCCGTTGGGGTTGGTGGATTAACCCCGCTGCAAAACAGTGTAATTTCCAATAATATTCATTTAGATTTAATTCGTGACCAGATAGCCTTTACTGAAGTCTTTGTCTGTAACCGTCCGATATGCGTAAGAGCGTCTTCTTACCGTTAAGTCTTTGAGAAAGACTAGCACTCGGGTAACGCTGGATGTTGATGCCGATTTGGTCTTGCCCAGGACTGAATTCCACTGGCGGGTTACTCGAATATAAAGTTTTAAATTTAAAATCATTTAATTTTGACAGCACTTTCCACAATCTATTACTTTATCCATAGGTTAGAATTGGACATTTGAAAACTAATTACTCCATGACCCTTTAAACCCAAGAACGTGGCTACACACCCTTTGGGAGGTTGACTGAACTTTAAAAGACACAAATGGGTCAAGTACTGCTAATATTTTTAATGATACATCTTTTCATATTTCCACTAATAATGACAAAATGGTTGTTTATTAAGACATGGGTGAAAATAGGTAAAAGCTGAAGGGATTCTGGTATTGATTTATTTTTTTAAGTCAATTGGTGCCACCATTGTGTGATTCGGGTATCTGCGAACCGCCCAAAAAGTATATCAGGTACCAGGGTAGACAATTACAATAATGTCACAGCCCTACCTAGTTTGTAGAGCCTTCTGACATGGAGATTTGATCTTTTCTGAAAAAAAGGAAAGAAATTGGTAGTTTTTCACCCAAAAATTATGCACCAAAGAGTGGTCTATGGGACACTGTGATGCCAAAGTTTAATTGCTCATGGTCATGTGTCGTCCAGGTGACCTCGCAAAACGCATGACTATTTCATTTTCAACAAGTCAGTTTGAAAATACGGCAAGTCTTGCAGTGTTCAGTTTTAGCTTATCATTTTAAAGCCTGAAGATTCCTCTAATCTAAATCACTTTTGTAGATAATGAATAATGTCTTAAGTGTAATTGAAAAATAGTAACAAGAGTAAAACCACGCACAGGTTTCCACCCGGGAAAGCGTCCCACCAGCAATGCAAGGCACTACGAAAATATCTCGAGACGTCCCCCCACCGGCAACTACCGGAATTTGTTTTAGACTGCGATGGGCCGTTTGCCCTCCAGTGGAAAAAAACCTGGCAGATTAGCATGAGTCCCCAACAGCAGTGGGTAGTAATTGGTCTCCTGGGGGAACAAAATCTCAACCAGCAACTTGCAGCAGTGCTTTTCGGCCAATCCTGCGGGGAAAGCGTCTCACTGCAACGCAAAGCACAATGCTTTTATGCGCCTTCTGGGTTCACATTGACCTTGACACCTCTGCCTAACTCGGAACGTTTGGGGAGAACCCAAGTACTTTAGGAAAATAGCGCATGGCAGCGAATACTACCTGAAATGAAAAGCATTACAGAACGTCTCACCAGCAAACAGCAGCAGTTCTCTTGTCACATGCCTGTGAAGATTACTGCCATTTTGTCATTGTAATGATGTGGAATATGAAATAAATATAAAGATGTTAAAATCTTAAGTGAAAAAATATGCCATGATTGCAGAGGATTTGACTGGGTAGTATATTAGGAAAACAATAACAATTTTGCTGATGTAGTGCATGTTTGACGGGACAGTTGCCTGGTCAACTCAACTGGATCATGCTAACTTTGGATGGAGCCACTGACCATAACACAAAAGATGGCATTTCATAATTCGGAAGAGGTGCATGAGTCAAGGCTTGAACCAGTTACAAATGGTTATTAACATGCACTACATCAGCGAATTGGATCTAGGTGTGACTTGGAAAATTATGGATTTGAGTGGTGGGGTAGCGAATGACTATGATTTGTACATTGTAGTTGTAAAAATATGACAAGTATTTATCTGAATTATTCATAAATGCAGTAATATATACAGTCTGATTAATAATTGGCTGGACAGAATCGAAAACACGCGAGGTGGATTTGCGTGAGCCAGGAGGGAACTTCGCACCTCATTTCGCGATGCATTAATTGGTTGCAGAATGCGCCGAACCTCCACGCAACTTGTTGCGCGTACATGCGGTGTGCATATCTCCTGTCCGAGTAATTTTTAACCCCACTTTGAGATGAGGGCAAGATGGTATTATGCTTGATGTGTGTAACATGTGATCTGATCATGTCTAACGTACCCGTAAAAGGGCTGGTGTGTAACAAAAGTGTTGGGCTTTTACATTGAACTAAGAAGTTCAAGTCAAAAAGTACATAAATCTGCTTCACTATTAAAATTGAAATCAACATGTGGCATGCAGACAAAGGCCACTTTGGCTGTGCTTATGTTGGAGACACCAAAGGTTACTTCCGTCTGTATTGTGGGGTTACATAATGAAGTTTCAGACAAATTGATGGAAACTACCTATGCCATAGCTTCATTAGCAGGAGGGTCAACGTCATTGATAATAACATGTCCACCAAAACCACTCTCAGAGTATACGTAAAACATGACACAATCCACAATTTTCCCCAAGTTCTGGCTAATGGATAGAGTTTTACCAGCTCATGTTGAAGGGTGAGTGACCCAAAGAGTAAAGCAGATAGATCTAGACTAGTCAAAATTTGAGGAAAATGTAGGCGCTATACATTGTTACTAGAAGCTCCATCCCCATTGAAATTAATGGCTATGCTTGACTACTTTGGTTTTAGTCTTAAGCGGAAAAGTATGTAGGGGGGTGGATGGCATTTTCACAATTTTTTTTTGGTGAAATTGTCACGTTTTGACCAAAAATTTAAAAAAGAAGTGTTCTTAGTGAGGTAGCACTTTAGTTATGAAGGACAGTATTGTGGAGGGCAAACAACAAAGAAAAGTAAAAGTTGTGACACTCCTTCAACCAAGTTGAACTTATTCCCCCTCAAGATGAGGTTTTTGATGTAACAACTTTGGGAATTACAAAAATCTTCTAACATTAACCCTTTGGGCATTTGGATATATGTGTGCTGCACCTCTCAACACAGACATGGGTCATTTTCTCACCAGTCCCAAACATGAACATTCCCCCTCCACACAAATCCATAGTTCACTTCATCTTTTGCCATGTGATGCAAATTACAGCTAAAGGCTGTCTTTCTCTCAAAATCATTACATTGTGGTAACCCTGTCAGGTATGTGCCCTATTTTCTTCACATCAGGTTGAGAAAGAAATAGTACAATCAGGATAAAAGATGGTGTAAAAAAAGAGCTAAATAAAACAAATGATGAAGAATATGAAAAAACATGTTTACATGTATGTGCTTTTTACAAAAATGAATGCTAATTAAACAGACACAACATACACATACCCAAAATATACATAACTATTGAAGTGGGATCTGTTTCTTGGGAGTTTCTTTTCTGTCTCTTGCCGTTATTATTTAGAAAAGGAAGCACGACGGGGCAGCTCCCAATCTTCCTCCTGTTTTTTTTTTTGTGGTCGCAATTATCATCTTTTCGATATGGTTGTTCATTTTGTGCTCAAAATGATCCCTTAAAGGGTGTTTTGAGCAATCGAAGTACTCAAGGGAACGATTCGGAAAATGGTTAACATATTGAGCCAGTGTTGGCCAGTTCCATTTTCCTGATAACCAAGTCATTGTTTTTTCTGATACTTTGTGTTTCAAAGTGATTGATAAAACACATTAATTCTCATGTACATGTAGGAGCACAAAGACTTTTAATCAAGGGTAATTTCCATCCGTCTGTCGCACTGATCGTGATTTTACTTTGTCGCTTGTACTGCCACTGATTCATCTAGTTTATGGTTGTTTATTTAAAATTAGAGTATTTACTTGATTGT
The DNA here is from genome assembly GCA_023653785.1 of Ophioderma brevispina. NCBI lineage: Eukaryota > Metazoa > Echinodermata > Ophiuroidea > Amphilepidida > Ophiodermatidae > Ophioderma > Ophioderma brevispina. The sequence goes on from JAMKCH010052595.1 coordinate 9,309, forward strand.
GCATAAAGGAAATAACCAGAGGGTGTTTTGAACCAATCCCATAATGCATTGCAATGTGCCTAAATTGTACTACTAAACACATGTCAGTACCTAGTCAGGGATAATAAGCATGTGACATGTCAGTACATAGGGATCATGCTAAAAAATACCAAAGTACGGTACTTGTGGACTGAAATGAGACTGTAAAAGTCAAGGTTTTTATCAGACTTTAAAATATTTGTGGGCTGGGGAAGCTTAAAAATCATGCTAAATCAGCCCCTTTAATGAGCCCCTTTAATGCCTCCTCACAAGGAAATTTCCACCTCCAACAAGGAAAATCTGCCTCAAAACCATGAAATTTGCCCCCTCTGACAAGTGACCTGTTATGTCCTGGCTATTATGTTGTGAAAGTGATTTATTGATTAATATGCACACGGTTGTTTTTACCACCAACCATGCTCCAGGAGCAGGTCTCTCTCACTTACCTCAAAGGGCAGCTGTTGTTTTTTTCTGATCTCCTTTGGACTTAAAATTTTCCCCTCTAACATAAAAAATAATAAAAATTTTATTTTAAAATAAGCAAGGAGTGAGATTCGAACCCGAGACCACTGTAACATGAGGTCAGCTTCCTAACGACAAGACAGTGAGGATTGGTGTGCCCGATTTGCCATTCTAATTGATAACATTTACAGAATAAATGAATACTGATGTAATCAGCACTCAATATAATGAATAGCTCCGCTCTGGAACGGTTTCCACAACTTATGCTCCTGGAGCATAAGTGGTGGTCAAAATCTCAGAGTTGCGATTAATCCATACATATACAAGTACCTCTAGAAAATGGAGATTGATCCATTGCCGAGATGTGTTGACAGTGGTCAGCAGATAGAGCAATTACTTTCCACCTCTAGTTCTCATCTTCTGCAATCATGAAGATGACATAGTTATTCAATTGAAAGAAAGTACAGTGGAGGCATGCATCAATTATGCAATGTCACTGCAGTGAAAACCCTGCCTGTCAAATTAAGTTAGTGGAAAGGCCAAAAGAGAGGTAGACTTGGGTAGTCTAGTCATGGAGTAAGCATCATGGTGTAGTCAACTGAAAAAAAAAAAAAAATTGTGCACAAAATAGTCAAGTGCATTCACCAGCTAGCTGTTTTCAATACAATGGACATTGCTGCAACAGAAAACTTGCGTGTGGTGGAATGTCAGGTTTGAGGCAACCACCGTTTGAATTAGAGAATAAAGGTATGATTTTGGGACCGATACTCTCTTTACGACGAATTGAACCCAAGGACGAGGCCATATTTTAAGTGAAGACGAGCCGGAGGCCCGAGTCTTCACGCAACATAATGGTTGCGCCGGGTCAATTCGTCGTAAAGAGCGTCCTGGTTCCCCAAGATTTCATACCTTTTATTCTTCATTCTTAAAATCTTATCATTTATAGTTCATCTTTAACTCAATTTTGCGATATACTTTACGGCTTAAATTACAACAAGAACGGACTGCCACCACCCAGAGTGACAATCAATCGAACCTATCTACCCGTTGAACGCAACGATCATACGCAACGAGACGGAACAACGTAGGCCGGCTGCAGCGCAAACAAAAGTAGCAAAACGCGGTATATTATGACGCGAGAGCTTCAACCTAACAAATACCTTCAATACGCAGCGCGTGCGTACTACCTGGGTTCATTTAAAACGAATGTAAAACCCGGCATCAACCATGAAATGCTTATATTCACAGATGTTTAGAAGGGTGAAGATAAAGCTGTTCTGAGTGGGGTCTTTTCCTGATATCAAGTGTTCGTGCATGGTAAGTTCCTAAGTGGACCAGTACTAACCCCCACTTGCTCACTGTTCCACATAGGATGTGTGCATTGTACATGTAGTATGTTGAACAAAACTGTAATCTAATACATTGTGCAGTTCCAATATTGTTATTGTGATGTCTTATCTTACCGGGTAAATAAAAAGAAAATCAATAATTTGTATGGACAGATGAAATTTGGATTGACTGGACAAAATGTGATGACTCTTTAAAAGAA
>JAMKCH010052596.1:0-10759 GCA_023653785.1 Ophioderma brevispina
TTTTGCAGTCCTTAATTCGTTATTACTTTGTATTTAAGGTCTTATATTTAGTTTCGATTTGGTGGGTTCTTTATTTAAAGTATTGTTTATAAATCTTACTCTTTTTATTCTTTTAATAAATCTTTAGTTCCATGGTGACTTTTGGTTTCAGGCTTAAGATTTATTTGTCTTTCTTGGTAAGTGGTGTGAAACTTATCGAGGTAACAAAAAGATCATTAAAAACATTTCATAAAATTTATTATAAGTGCATTGTTGATATCATCATATTTGGATAGATTATGCCCAATTCGTTTCAGACACAGCTTTTTTTTAGGCTCTATATTATTTATTGAGAAGTCTCTAGCAACTTATAGTTTTGCTTTTATTATAGAAATTTGATTTTGTAATGTGAAAGTTTGGGAAGATGGTCACTATAAGATTCCACTAGTATTGTTTAGATTATTGGTGAATATATTATCTATTAATGTAGCCATTTTATCAGTTATTACGGTGTTGGTCTAAGTATTTAAGGGTAGCAGGATATGAGTTATAGTAATGAAAATACTTTTCCTCATAGGTTTGTCATTATCTTTAAGGATATCTATATTAAAATCACCAATAAATGAAATAGTTGAATTTCACCAAGCAATTTTGTTAATTATTTGATCAAAAAGCTTATTAAATTCATAATGACTATGGTGATGATGTCTATAAATTTAACACCAACAAATTCTATTTGGGGAAAATTACAAGTTGATCTTATTCAGAGCCAACACATGAAAAAAATATAGTAGCGTGTTATGTTCTTTGTTGCCAAAAAATATGCTAGCACTAATAATGGGGCATTTTGTGGTCCAGGACAACCGCATCCCTCAACCATTACCTAAAAAAGTTGAGTTTTATATCCACCTACACTCTTGGCCTTAGTATTAAAATGAGACACTGGCACATTTGAAAAATTTAGTGCGCCTCAAGATTTTTAAAATTGATATTTTTGCACGGTTAGTTCAAATCTTTTATATACCTTAGCCTCACCTGAAATGATGAAGACCAAATCAGCGTCCTTATGGGTAAAACAGAACGAATTTTATAATTATGTCGCCGGCGACATTAATTCAGAAGAGGATGGAAATGGTGTTTAACACAAGACAACGCACACCGTATGCATGTTTCCCAGGGCAGGCACCCTGTTTGACTGGTCTAGTGCCCTTTATGGTTTTAATACCAATGAGTAAGGAGTCATATCATGTAATATACACATGGTGATTTAAGTTATGGAAAAACATTTAAAGTTAGCCTGCAAATTATCTGGATGTCTTTGTCTTTAACCTCTTATTAAACATCCCTATCTGTTTGCCAGAATATGTTATTTTTATGTGTAAAAAACGTATCGAATTTCTTCCAATGGCCTAGGGACTATCATTTGAGAGCAAATTGAAGAAATTTCATATTTGTGAAAATGTGCAGTGCCGCTTTCATGTACATTTTTAAGAATCTTTTTTCTCTCATTTTTATTGTAATGTTGAGTAACTTTTCTCAGTGTATTATTTTTCAAACTCGCCTAGGGTTGTCAGTCATCATTTAAATTCACATGCAACTTGCTGATGTCTTGAAATTGCTTAAATGGCTATATCCAAATATACGGGGAAAAGGTTAAAAGACATCTCTCCGAAAAAAAACCCACACACGCTTTTTTAAAAAAATTGGTAAAGAGTTAAATGTGTGGTTATTTTCTTCATTATTTCACTGAAATAGATTTCCTTTCTGACATGAAAATGGCACTTAAAAAAGGAAAGGCGAAAAGATTTTCCACTTCATAGAGTCCCAGTGAACAAGAAAAAAAAAGAGACAAAAGTAAAATGAGAATATATTTGCACTTCATAAATGAAATAGTAAAACTTCCCTTTTTCTCCTGCTCTTTGTTGATCTTCAGGTGATTCATACCAATTTCTTTGTAAAGGAAATAATAAAATAACTTACGACAACTTTAAATTTTGAGCTGTTAAGCCAGTCAAAATTTTGTAGAGTCATTATAGGTACTTTATACACAAGTACAAAATTAAATCAAATGTCGTCATCCAATCTTGATTAGAACTAGAGCATGAAATTTGAACTCTCAATAGTGCTGTAACCTCCTTCAATGTTGTTTCATATTTCACAGTAAATAATCAGCTACGCATTGTCATCGGCTTCCCCCAATGGTTACCTTATGTGCGTGGGGATTCTACAGGCTCCCCCTACTGAAAAACCGCCGTCACATCCACTTCTTCGAACCTAGTTGGAAGGAAGCTGGAGGGGAAATTAGGGCCATTACTTAATTTACTTTAGGTTACTGCCCCATTGTGGAGAGCTGTGGAAAGTGTGGTGTAATAGTAACTGGCTGTCACTAGGAATATTTTACAAACAGCTGGAAGGAGCGTGATAGTAGAAGCACAGTGAGAGAGGTAAGGAGTCTGGTATGTGTGTTGCTTGTAATACTGTAATACTTGATACAAATGTTTTCTTTGGGGCTTTTATTATATTAGTTAGTATTACTGGTTATTCTTAAACAGCTGTGAAAATGTAAGCAATTTTATTGGCTGATGCCCGGGTTCAATTCGACAATTGAACCCAGGTAGTACGTGCTGCGTATTGATGTTATTTTTAGGTTGAAGCGCTTGCGTCATACTGCGTTTTGCTACGTTCGCGCGCGCCTGTCAATGTTGCGTCTCGTTGCGTGTGATTGTTGCGTTCAACGGGTTGTTTGATTGTTGTCACTGGGTGGTGGCAGTCCTTTCTTGTTGTATTAAAAGCCGTAAAGCATCGCGAAATTGAGTTAGAGATGACCTTAAATGATAAAGCTGTTTAAGAATGAGAATAAAGGTATGATTTTGGGAACCGGTACTCTCTTTACGACGAATTGAACCCGGCGACACCATTATTTTTGCGTGGAAGAACGAGGCGGTCCACTTAAAATAATGGTATCACTTTGGGTTCAATTTGTCGTAAAGAGAGTACCGGTTCCCAAAATCATACCTTTATTCTCTAAGTAATTATGAGTAGTAGTATATTACTCTATTGACTTCACTTTTTTCCCAAACATTTTTCTGATGATGTCACAACTATTGTGCAACTCTCATTGTGCAACTCTCATTGTGCAACTCCCAATACTGTTGGTTTTGACATTATTTGAAGTATTAGTGATTATATTAGAATAGGTTTACTCAGTATTGTCACTGTTGACTGGTGTGATGCTTGAGTTCTTGTTTTATCTTGCATAACTTTTAAGTTATACTATGAACTTAACAGCTCAAAATGAGGTTATCATATCTAGTTCACATGTGGATTAAGGGGGGTTTGATGATATCCCCACTGACTGTGCCATACCTTTATTTGTATTTTGGTGTGGAGGGAGGGAATCTTCGAAGAGGACAGGGGACTAAATTCATGAAGGTGCTTAATTCTGCATTTTTGCTTTTGGGGGTTAATTTTTATTTTTCTAAGGGACCAGTCGTGATTTGGATGGTTTGTTCTGCGTGTAGGGGGAACCACTCGCTCATATGGATGTATGCGGGTTTGCCACCCACATTAGGACCCTCATTTCAGGCTGTTTTTCAGTTGCATAGAATCCCATTTTAATCCTATTTCAGTTCCAGGACCTCACTTTTTGCTTTTTATCCAAACTTACCTAAATACTTCAAAAATTGATGGAAATTAAAGGCACACAGTGATTGTTAGTATATAGTGAAATTGGGGCAGGGGCACATATTCTTCAGGGGGCAAGCTTTTATTAAAATTTTTGTATATAGTATATGCCTATGTTGTTTCACTTAAATTGACATGTGTGCCAGAAGTTATGGTGTGCCCGCCCCTCGCTTATCAAGTCTTTGGCTCAAAGTCACTTGCACATCCACCTGCAGACCTCACAGGGCTGGATTTTCACTCAGGTAGCCCCCCCCCCCCCCCGCTATAGGGATTCTGCACACAACCCCCTACATTTTGTGCTTGCTTGTCTGATGAATGAGGGGGGTAAAAAAAAATTAGAGACCCGAAAGGGGGGGTCAAAAAATTGAACCTAAAAAGGGCCTATGGGGCGTTAAAAAATGTTTGAAGCTCCAACTTTTCCAAAACCCCCACCACCTCGAAAGTAGTTATGAAACACTCCTAAGCTGAAGAGCCCTCCTTGGATTTTCCCATGCACCTCCCTTCTTGGTGCCATTGTTGGATAGTCCTCATTGAACTGTTATAGCTTTACTACCTAAGGAAATATTCCAAGCTTCATTAGAACTGCAGTCCAAGGGAATGTATTTTGCACTGAAAACATGAACATTTTATCCTTACTAAAATCAGTACCACTATCCAAGTTGATCTCAGGTGAAGTCAGGATCTTGATAACAGTGCCGATAAGACTTCAAGGTTTCAACTTTGTGTTTTTGTTTCTGGTACACTCACAGATTTTCCATGTTTGACTAGTATGCCAGCGAGACATTTCACCTTGAATCCAATGGGGATTCCAGGAAGTTATCATATCAGGGCTTGGAAGTGCCTAAATTTGAGCTGAAATCAATAACAAATTTGCCGGACCATGTTCAACATGAACTGCTACCAACTCGGATGTTTGGGATTGTCGTTGGGGTGTGGGGTTCTTATGTAGCAATGTCCAGGCAACCACTATTAAGTTGGAACCTATAACTTGTGGAATATTATGTTCAACTGGAACGTTCGCAAACATTACATTGCAGCTATGGTATGTATGATGGTGGTAATAGATTGGGTATGCAGGTTAATTTGCAAGAGTTATATATGTATCCCTTGAAGGTTGTACATGTAACAATTTTTTGTTTATTTTTGGCCTTAATGTTAGGGTATTTGGTAGTGTTAGGCTATAAATAAAAAGAATTTGTTTCTTGTGGTATTTTAAAGGGGTACATTTGGAACAAACTTTTTGTGTTTTATTCACAATAAGGTGGGATGTGAACTTTGATTGGCTTCAGAACCCCGGGGTTTTTTTTTTTTTTTTTTTTATACCCATTTCTAAGGGTCATTTGATAGAAAAGCTACCCATTTCTAAGGATTTTGCTTCAAAAATATACTCATTTTTCAAAATTTGTTCCTGAAAAATTGTGACTTTTTAACAATGTTTTGAGGCAGTTTTCAGGAAAATGGGACCCATATCTAAGGATTTCTCATGAAAAAGTGACCCATTGAATCAGATCATCCTCGTATACCTTTAAAGGTGCGTGTTCCAATCATCTTTGGGACCCCCCCGATTTACCCCGAAGTAGTATTGATTTTGATATCAGATGAAAGGCCGTATTTTTCTCATTGTCGTCCTGAAATCTGAGCCCTCAAATCCATTTCATTCCCAAGATATAAACAAAAAAACGCTGTTTTAGTGGTTAACCATCAATATTAGCACAGTATTGAATAGGGCTTTGCAATATGTATTATTGCGTCTACCATCAAAACTGCAAGTTTGTTTCCCACGGTACTTGATGGGGTGTATGTGCAAGTGCCAGGCTCTCATATCAAGTAGAGAACACAATACACATAAATCGGAACAAACACCTTTAACATGTGAGGAGTACCCCCTCCCCTGGGTTCAGAACCTTTCATCAGGGCTTTCAGTTTATATGCATGTCCTCTATCATAGTCATAGTAAACCAAAGCCTTTGTCTGCACTTTCATTGTTATAATATTATGGAAGATTTCTCACAGAAAGTTGTGGAAGCTGATTGGCTTATGATGACATCATACTTGAGTAGAATTAGGTTTGTGCAATGAGAGCTCTTGTCACTGATGCTCAGTGTGTAAAGAGGTCATCATTCAGTGTAGCATTTGATTTTCAAATGAAATCAAAAGTTGGCTGACCTATGTAATCATTCATTTGTGAGGCTATTAAGCAAAATGAGTTGGAAGTCAATAAAAAAGTTTTTGAAATATGGTTCAAAATAGGTGCAGATGGGTGAAAATATGGAAGTTGTCTTTCCCCAGAAAGTGTTAGGGGAAGTCTTTTTTCTATCACCAGTTGAAGTTTTATTTTTAAATTCCATTGATAAGTGGGTGAAAATTGTGTTTTTTCAAAGATTTCTTTATTGACTCAATTACATAGTGCAGACTTTAAACCTTATTTTCTCAGTTTCCTTGTTTTCGAGGCATCATCATTTAAAATACTATATCTTAGAATCCGCATGTCCTTTTGTTGTGGGGTTTTCAGTAAATGAAAGCTTAAACAATGCTTTTAAAGAATATACCACTGCAAGCATGTCTCCAATATAAAAGGTTCCCTCAAGTCCCAATACCAACGGTCATGTAGAAAAGATTCCACCGCACTTTAAAAGAATTTCCAAGTCCTGTAACCTGATTTTTTGGGGAGGGGAATTTTTTCAAAAGGGGCCATTTTTTTTCATTGTTTGGGAATTGATTTTTTTTACGCAAAAGTGGACATTTTTTACCAAAATTTAACCTTTTTTCGGACAAAATAGCATAAAGTCCCCTAATCGTTCACATTTTTGGCCTTTTGCGCCCTTTTAGGGGGTTTTGGGGCATTTGGGAATTGAAGGGGGCATTTCCCCCACACCACTCCCCCCCACTCATATGGGCCTGTTGCCAAGCACTTTTTCTGACAGTTAAAACACTATTGCCATTTAAAGAGACATGAGAACATTTCCAGACAGAAGCGCCCCATTTTTTTTTGTCGAACCAAGGGTTTTTTCCATATTTGGAATGCTTACAAATGTATTATCTCACACATGAAGTGAATAAGTTTTCACCTGTGTTCTGGCTTTATGCAAAAGATGATGATTTAGTATTTTCTGTCGTGCACAACAGAAAATTCCAACGCACAATTTTCTACAAGTATGATTACAATAGCGGGCAAGTTCAAAACAAATTTTTGGTTTTTCTTTTGCACTTGTTTGTGCACACCTTGGAAATGTCTCGGCTACAGGTGACTACAACCGATCAAGTGCAAGGAGAGGAACTTTATTCTAAAAAAGTTGCCTCTTGTCACTTTAAAGTAATCAGAAACTCTCCTCTATAGACAAGACACAATACTTTAATTGACGTGTGGTACTGCATCATGATGCAATGTTTCACCTGGCGTTTCTGGCTAAGCATCATATCATTGGAGCATTCATACCTCAATAATTAGTCTACTATAACATAACACCAGACCCTCCCTTCAGCAGTCACCAATGGATGGCTGTTTAGTTATACAAAGGTTGTTATCTTTGGTTCATCTCAAAAGCTAACAATTCAGGAATTCATATTCTCGAGTAGACAGTTGAAAGGTCAAAAAGTTCCAATTGCAGACTGCTACTGATTTTATAAACCCACAAACACGGTCTTTAAGATCATGAAAAGGCCTGTGTGAAGTATCAATGGGTATAGCATTTGATATTATCATTAGTGTAGTCATATGGTATAGTAAGGGCTCTGCGCGATGATGCAGAAGATGACTTGGACTGATTTGATAGACCGTAATTATCTGTAGGTATTCTGGAGCCAAGTCAAGTACAATAAGGCAGACCACAAAGTACAATCTGTTAATCCACATTATTCTCAGCAAGTTTTCTTTATTCACTTATTTTCACAACTAATTAATGAAATTAGGTGATTATCACTCAAAATTTTGATGACACTGAGTAAATTAGTTGTTGAGACAGTGTACCTATAACTGTCTGATTTTCATAATGTCACATCACACATAAAGTGTGAGGTACATGCGCATATAGCCAGGGGTGTGGAGGGAGTTGGCACCTTAGGGTCTAAAACGTTGTTCGTTCGTGCAAGTCCAAATCAAATGGAAGTCCGTCTTTAACCAGCTGATAGTTAGGGTCTAAAAAAAAAGAAGGAAAAAAAGGAGATGGCGTGAAATAAGGCTCAAATTGTGAAAAGATGCACATTTTTCCCACCCCTGGACCTTGCCGGGGACCTTAAGCGACCTATTTAAATTCCCTGCTCCAGGGGTGCAGGATCCTGGCTACACACATGAGGTAATATTGGCATTATTTTCCATGCCATTGGTGCTGTAGGTACCCTATTCGAATCCCTGTGGTCAACTCGATAGAATGTAATCAGGTGCTACAACTTTTAATTTGTATAAGAATGATTGATTTAAAATTATAATGCACTCTCTCCATGTTTCATTTGAATGTTGGGTATACAGAGGGAATGTTAAGCAGTCGGTCCCACTTGCATGGAGAGTTATACTTGTACATTAAATTGGTCAGTTTTTGGTAAGAGTAGGGTGTAAATTGTTGTCCCAAGCCATCCTAGTTCACATTGTCTAATTGAGAGTAGATTTTGCTACAAGCTCTCCCCATTTAGAGCGTTCGCTTCAAATTCGGGAGGTCGCGGGTTCGAATCCCGGCCGGGTCATACCAAAGACTTTAAAAATGGTACTTACTGCCTTCTTGTCAGACGCTTGGCATTTAAAGAATGGAGTAGGGAAGTAAACATGCGGAGCTACCAGAAGACTAACCCCCTACTGTAGCTTTCACTGTGTTTGGCAGACGCGTGGCCTAGGGTTATGGAAACAGAGATAGGCGCCGCCCTATGCGCCATTCGGCGCAGGAAGGACTTTACTTTTACTCTCCCCATGGTTCAGTTGGACTTAGGCAAATGAACCATGATAATACCTGTCCTTCGGAGGGGACGTTAAGCTGTCGGTCCCATGTACAGAGAGTCGTACCTGTGCATGCATATCATAGTAAGTTTAGAAAAGACTAGGGTGATTACTCCTGGCTGTCCCAATTCCTACCTTCCTGGTAAATGGACCCAATTGTAAATAAGCTGTAGAGGCTTTCTTGGGTTATCCAGGACATTGTCCAAATAAATCATACAAAACAAAAACAACAAAACAGTCATAAATATGTCATTCCAGCTTATTTATTTGAGGCGTGACTACATAGGTAAACATTTGTAAACATGATAACAACTGAAAGTAATTGAGATAAAAGTCTGTGATATATTCCGCTATACATTTAAAGTTAAAATGTGAATAAGTGGTTTGGATGACCTTTTTAATGGTGTATTCAGCTAGGATGCAAATGCCAAATTGGGCCAAATGTTTCGGACCCAAATAGCTCTAACTTTTTCATGTTACCTGGAAAATCTAAAGAGTAAGATTATTTTATGTTAACATAACAACCACCACCCAAGTATACTGTACCATACACATAATACATTATTTTGTGTTGACATACTTACTCCTAATCAGCAACAAATACACTACAATCAAAACACTCCAACAAAACTGGTCACACTTATATCAAAAGGTTACTTTAACTTCTTTTTGTCACAGTAAGGTAGCCACAATTCCCCCGGACAAACCGCAAACAGCAGACAGCAGCCATTCAGGTCAAACCCCAAAATGAAACAACTAGAGGTACAGTAATATTGACACTGTAAGCCACAAGCCCTATTTTGACATTTGATATGACGGGCTACAACCTTGGTCCCATGCCCATACAACAAATCCCCCCCCACCCCCCCCCCGGGCACTACCATCGATGAATAAGTCTTTTTGATTGGCTCATACAGGACACAAATGAGATAGCCCCTGAGTAACCATCAAATAGTGCTTCTATATCTCTTTGTAAACATAACCACCAATATGCCCATTCGTGAGTAATCTGGTGAATTTGCTCAATACTTGATATTGCCTTCCAAGTGACCAATCAAAAGGTCTTCGATGCCAATAGATATAGGCAGGTGGTGCCCAGGGTTTAAAACACTTTTGAAGGGAGTTTGACTCTAATGGTTTTGTAATGAGAAAATATTGCTTGATTAATATTACACATTTAAATTTTCTGTGCAGGGTTTCCATGGTAAGTCAATGGCACTCATTAAAATTTAGGATTTCTTTCGACGAACACTGTCGCTAATGGTTATGCTTGTTGTGCAATAATGTGAATATACTTGCCTTTAAAGCAATATTGGCCACACTTTTTGAAATAGCGCGCCCCAATTTTCAAAATTTGATATTTTTGACAGTAGTTGGTAATTGTCTAGGAAACATACCTTGCGAACGGAGAATGCTAAAAAATGCGTATTTATCAATAAAATAATCGATTTTGTATTAGAATTGGATCTCCCAGATTGGACTTATCGGCCGAGCCTGGAAATGCTACGTTTATGCATCCGTCCATGATGAATAGTGCCACCGTAGAGGTCCCGAGAAAATACCTCTAACTTTGAACTGCCTGAACCAATAAAACAAGTAATGATGAGCGTAGACACGTACATGGCGCTTATTTCCAGCTATTTCACATTTGGTGGAAAGAGGCCGGTTCAAGTAGCCGTTGAATTATATCGGGGATCCCGAATAATTATTCTAATTACAATTCCTGTCGTTTTGTGACCCATAGACATTTTCGAGCTTAACCAGTCACAGGTAATAGATTTACTAGCCAGTTTTACCAATGCAAAACACCGTGTAAAAATCTCAAAATTTTTGAAAAATTGGGGGCGCTCTTCAAAACAAATGTGCTAATATTGCTTTAAGTTTTGCCTCTGACTGAATCACACACATCACTTTATAGTGTCTACTATGTGGCTATTGCCAAATCCAAGTCCAAACTTTTTGATTGTGGTTGACTTGACTACCGACTAGACTGGGTTTATTTTTAAGTTAATGTTCTCCGCGCAGGGAGTCAGTGCCAATTTTGGCAAAAATTTTTGTTTGTAATCACTTTGGTTGAAGCATACCTGGTAAATTTCTCATTCCCGTTCCTGGAATGGAACAGATACTAGGCTTGGTCAATTCCAACTATATCTTGATTAGAACAGGTGCATG
>JAMKCH010052597.1:0-10916 GCA_023653785.1 Ophioderma brevispina
AAGACAACCGACATATATCTGGTGAATAAACTATACACAAACCACACAAACACTCCTGTTTGTATTTGATCCATGGTGTGTATAGTTCCTTGCAAAGGAAACCATAAAGAATGGAGCAATTTTTTGGGCTTAGTCATGGCAGATTGCTTGGAGAGTTTTCCATGGAAATGGCACAAGCCAGCTAGCATTAGGGCAATTTTAACAATCATCCAAATTAATTTTTAACAATGTGATATATTTACATCATCTATGACGAAAGACTAAGATATACTGTACTTTATTATTTTGGTATTTGACAATGACAGAGAAGTTATAACTACTCAAATACACAACAAGTGAGTATGTCACATACCAGTACCAACACCCAATTTTGAGGTCAGGTGCAGAAGTCATTATTTATGGAAATTGGTCACCATTAAGTATGTACCTTATGTGTGCTCATATAATAACGTCACTGCATACCTATTGTGTACCTGCAACCATTATGAATGTGTACTAGCTAATCCATGCTCGTACTACTTTACTAGGTGCAATAGACTGTAAACACCAAAATAGAATGGCATGTGTTAATTGATTGACCACATTTTGAGACATTTTTGTACATAACATCAAAAGGAAACATTTCCTGGGCCTTAAATTTCACCAGTTGGCATATGAAAAAAATCTAAAATTTCCAATACCAAAATCTCAATTTTGATGGGGATCACCCAGACACCCAGCTTTCACATGACACATTTTACCGCTGGATGACCTCTGATCTGGATGACCTCATTTTGTCATGTTGTTTGTGCATGTGCGTGTGTGTGTGTGCATACGTGCATGCACATTTGATAGCACCAAGTAGGTCTTATGTAAAATTTCAATTTTTTCTATACTGCAATAGAAAAAAATAACATTTGAAAGGGGAATAAATTAGGCCTACCCGTAATAAATTGTGTACATTTAGAATTACATCAGATTAGTTTGTAGATTTGCTAAAATTTTAAGACTATAAAGCCCGATGTATACTCCACTTTGCGTCCGCGATATCGCGGCTGCGATGGAACTTGACCCCGATTTTTTATTGCCTCGGCGAAAGAATTTCTATCGCGCGATGGATTTTGAGCCTTCGCGGAGAGTTGAATTTTGTTCAACTCTCGGCGATATCGCGGCCGCGAAAATTCTCTGATTGGCTGTTCTAGGAACCAAGGTCGGGCGATGACCTCATTAAAACCAAGCTGAACCTGCTCTTAAAAATCTCCCTATCAGCCCGATAATCAACAACAATACTCATCCAATGAAGTACACATTAAATGGACAATTATTACTATGGATGTAGTGCGAAAAAATAGTATGATCCCATATGAGGCATGATTATTTTTAAGGATATCGTAAAGAAAAAAAAAAAAAAAAAAAATTACCGCTGGATGACCTCTGATCTGGATGACCTCATTTTGTCATGTTGTTTGTGCATGTGCGTGTGTGTGTGTGCATACGTGCATGCACATTTGATAGCACCAAGTAGGTCTTATGTAAAATTTCATTTTTTTCTATACTGCAATAGAAAAAAATAACATTTGAAAGGGGAATAAATTAGGCCTACCCGTAATAAATTGTGTACATTTAGAATTACATCAGATTAGTTTGTAGATTTGCTAAAATTTTAAGACTATAAGAGTATCCATAAAATAAGCACCAAAAAATGGAATTTGGGTTTTAAAAATTTTACCAGAAAGATGACCTCATTTCCTGCCTCTCTATATGCAATAGAGTGCATTTCATGACTTAGGTGGCCATTAAAAAAAAAAAAAAAAAAAACGGTTAGTGCGAAATATTTTGTTTACCCACCTGATTCTACTCTGAGCTCCGCATCCTACATGTTGCATGTATGGCCAACCCCGTGTACAAATGTAGGTACTACTAACTGGTCATCATCAAACTGGGCATTTAACAATGATAAAAGTCATGCAAAATCCGTGAAGATGTGCGAAACTTAAATGGTAAAACAATAAAAAAAATAGTCCAGAACATGTAGGCCTACATTATTTGCCAAGAATTCAAAATGCATATTGGCAATATCCGTCCAATATTACTTGATCAACAGGCATGGATAACAAAAACTTTGACCTAGTATCATAAATAATATCGCTCGTCTATTCTAGTTTGCTGGATCTCATTCGGGAAATCCAGAGCTATATCGTCAAAATATGGAACGGTATGTAGATAATTCTCTAAATTGTTATGAAAAATGCCAACTGGCAACTTTAGTTGTCAATAAAACAATACAGCAACAACTTCCGCAAGATGAGACATTTGTCGCTCGGAGTATACATGACTTTTATCGCGCGGTATTGCGATGTAAAATTTCATCGCAGCATCGCGCGATGAAGCGATAGTGGAGTATACATCGGGCTTAAGAGTATCCATAAAATAAGCACCAAAAAATGGAATTTGGGTTTTAAAAATTTTACCAGAAAGATGACCTCATTTCCTGCCTCTCTATATGCAATAGAGTGCATTTCATGACTTAGGTGGCCATTTGTCAGCCAACACAAAGGCTGGAATATTATAGACACGGTGCAAAATCCCATATAACACAGCACATTGTGAATGGGTAGTGGAGCACATACTGGTCCACCCCCATGGAACCTCTCTGGAGTGCACACTAATGTCCCATGCTCTTCCTCCCAAAGGAAAGCCAATTAGATTTAGCCAGGGCTTGTATGGAAACCAACAAAATGGTCTGTCTGGGCAGTGACCTTTGAAGGGTAACCAAAAATTTCCTGTAATGAACAGTTCAATGACCTAATAGAGACAGATTCTTTGGAAAATCATAATATAGTATGGTAACCATAAATATTACCTTCACAACCCTAGAAAAGATCTTGGGGTTTTAAGATTGCATAACTGAGAAAGAAAACAAAACAAAAACAAATGAAGGGGTGGTTTCTAGTCAGTTTCTGAAGCTATTCTGTTTTCATTTTTGTCTAAAAGTTTGTATTACAGCTGCAGATCTGGGCTATAGATATTTGAAGTTGGAGATGGCACAGTATTTGGTAGAATCCTTGCAATCATATTGCATTGCAACAATTTGGTATGCATTTCAACAAAAGTGGAACATTTTCTAGTTTGACCCCTTGTAAACATGTAGGCCTAATCTTCTGTGCTGCCCCTTCAGAATGTCCATCTTACAGATTATTTCATAATGTGAGGTAGTTCCTCTTTGCCTCCCCCCCCCCCCCCCGGACCTGAGGTGATACCAATCAGCTCATTAAAGACTATCAGTGATTCACTCGAAAGAGTCAACACATTTTAAATTACTCATAGCACCTCTAAGTATTCATTAATATGCAAATATCTGCATGCAAAACTATACAGCACAGAAGTCATCATGACTACCACCCTACCAAGTTTTTATAGTTCTTAGGTAGGTGCTTTCATGTACAGTATACGCAAATGAGCTCATCAAAATTAATCAACAACAAATTTGCTAAATGTACAGCACCAAAAGTTAAATCACAAGGATTTATTTGTGCATGTAAATGGTTATGCAGTGCACACAAGTTAGTGAGGGCTGGTTCATTTTTTACAGTGGGAGAACTCTGCCTTTTTAATTATTTGAAATTGGAAATATTTTCAGTGATTAATAGAACCACAAAAACTAAATAAGAATGAGAATAAAAGATAGAATTTGTTGTTTTACCCATCTAATATCTTGTCATATTGGACGGGCAAGCCAATATTTTATCATAGTGGATACCCACTGCC
Source organism: Ophioderma brevispina (assembly GCA_023653785.1). NCBI lineage: Eukaryota > Metazoa > Echinodermata > Ophiuroidea > Amphilepidida > Ophiodermatidae > Ophioderma > Ophioderma brevispina. Next base: position 3,748 of record JAMKCH010052597.1, read on the forward strand.
AAGCCTGGAAAAAGTGTGGGACCTGGGAACCTGGTTCCCGGGAATCTTGCTATTTGGAGAGAAATTTGGCATGTAAATAAAGAAATACATAAGATAAGAATTGAAGGGAAATTTTGCAATCTTGGAGGGAAATTTTAATTGTGTTCCCGGGAAATTTGGAATTTTTTCCAGCCCTGCCAACTGCACCGGCGTCCACTTCTCACAATTTTGGCCTGCCCATCCAATATGACACAATGCTAGATCTATAGGCAAAACAACAAGCCTATGTTTTATTTTGCAAGTGACCAATCTGAATTCCTTTAGATATTTTACTTTCATTTTCTAAACTAGTTATGTACCAAAATCTTCAGTGACCCCCATCCCAGTGTAAGCATTTCTTTGCAATGATTGTGCCATTGTTGCATTGAGGTATTGGCATCTGAACTCCTTGGGGCACAAACACAATAATGGTGCCCAAATAACCAAGAATAGATTTCTAGTTTATTCAAAATCAAGCTTTGGAGCAGATCCTTTTTCTGTTAAGCTTCTTAGGTATCAAAAGCAAAAATCCCTCAGAAGGATTCGTTCCCTCCATCATGCCTTATTAAAACCTTTACATTCCAAAACTTCAAGCTTTAGCACAAAATGTTAATACCAAAACTTATTGATTAATCTATGTTTCTAAGACTTAATGGAAAGGAAAGGGAATAAAATCTATTGCCACACTACAGTCCACAGACCTCGGGTCTGTGTAAACACAATAGCATTCAAACCAGCAAAGTTCTACTTATTGTTCTATGCACACTTTTGTATACAAATTTTACTTTGCATCTTTCAAAAAAGCTGAAAACCTAAAAGGATAATATTCTTGCTTTTTTTAATCCTTGCTGGGTGACTCTTCAGAATTTGAACTTTTCATTATGCATACAACTTTTTGCACGTCATCCATGACAGTAGATAAAGACTCTTGTTCTTTAAATATTGCAGTGACTAAACAAGTAAATTTGAGGCATATATTATTTAAAACAAATTAAAATCCAAAATATCAGGCACATAACCAGCTGAAATGTCACACATGTGACCAGATTTTTGAATTTCTATTTCAGGGGTAAGTTTGTTTCAGTGTTATTTTAACTTGTGTCACTCCTTGAAATTGAGGGGGGAAAGGTCAAAATTTTTAAATGGGCATGATGACAATTTCCCACCTGAAATCACACTCACACTCTAACCTCCCTTCCCTCCCCTCTGTCTCTCCCCCTCATCCTTCTCTCACTCTCTCTCTTTCTCTCACAAATATTTGAAATGCATACATGAATATGGGCGTATAAAGCCTGAAGTGAGTAGTTGCAATTTGATCATGAGATAGTTTCACTTTGTGGTGCCAATACATCCACACCCACATCTAGAGGGATCCTGTCACTGCTTGTCTCACCATATCCGACCAACTCACTGTATACAGCAGACCCAAAGGGCATTCCTTGGTGTACAATGACAACATCGTGCCAATGAGTCATCTCAGTGCACAGATATCTCTACTATCAACCTTGTATCAGGCTCCATTCTCAACCAACTTGGTCACCATGGTGATGACAGCTCTATAGTGATGTAATAAGTCAACTTCATTGATAAAATTATCAGCTCTAACATTCAGACCTCTTCTGCAATGCATGAAAATGTCTATTTCATTTAGCTGTCTAGTAAATATTATGTTAATCCCACTGACAGGCAATCAAAAAATTACCATCCATGGGGTTTCCATAGTTTATCAAGCACAGGCTAAATAAAACCATCAGGAAGCTAACAAAATAATCCCAGTATTTCTATATTTTTACTTCAATTTACACAATTGCTTGTTTGAACTTCACTAAGTTGATAATGGCATGCTTGATATTATTCACACCTAGTAGGACGTAAGCACCAGGCTGCTTCTCTTTATAATTTTCCTGACTTATCATCTGTAGATCCCCATGAATTTTGAAAGCTCCCCCCCCCCAGGTATGACTCTCAAAGCCCAAGGTACTGAGCACTTGGAGGGGAAGCTCAGTGGCTGATCTAATACAGGCCAGGCAGACTTGCAAGAACAGGAGGGGTGCAAAGTCAACCTCCTGGGAAATGCCAATGGTATTTAGACCGGGTAATGCCATTATTTTAAAGGTGCAACGAGAGATTTTCACATATCAGGTGTCCCAAAAAAATGGAAAGTACTGATTTTGCCCTGATGTAAAGCTTTCTATCAAAAATATCCCCATCTGAAAGGATTAAGCTGAAAAAAATTCTTTGTGACAATTCTAATTTCGTATAGGAGCAAATACGAAATTCATTCTATGTTTTTACAAGGTAAGAAATCTATTGAGCATCTATTGTATATGAAATTACTATGACACAATATCTGGGTAGCCTCAAAATCTCTCATTGCACCTTTAAGATGAAGGCCACAGACCCAAGTTCTTCCATGCAAAATACTGACTTGCAGAATTGAGATGTAATGGAATAATATCTGCATTTTGGTCCCGATTTTTTAGGGATTTGGCCAAATCAATTTAAATTGGACCATTTTTTGCATGCTTTTAGTACATGGTCCTTCAGTTCCTGTTGGAGCAGGTTCCCCAGAACTTGGGAATTTGCTCCCTGGCTAGATTGCTTCAGTACGCGCCCCTGAGGTAAACTTCACCAGATATTGCCTAAATGCAGCCCAACCTACACCATGCCGCATCTTCTTAAATTCCTATACTAACAAAACTCTTTGTTGTCAGTATGTACATCATCAACTTCATCAACCTACAGGGACATGATCCCTGTGACCATCATTGATGACATATTACAATCATGTCACAAATGAGTTATTATGAAAATGTCCTTGTGTGACCCTGCTGGCTTACCAATTCAATTATTTCAGAATGATACTTCTATCCCAGAACACTAGCTGCTATTTCCCTAATAATTTTCCCTAATCTGATAACACACATGCAAGATAAACAGTCTGAGCAAACTTCCTGCAAATTGTTTTTCACTTTTCACAGCAAAACATTGAAGTCAATACATAACAGGACACATCCAACACTCTTCAATAAATACCCACAGGGTAACACTTTTATCAAACTTCCCAGCCATGAGAGAATTACAGACTGGAAAACTGTCAAGGCCAACTTCCTGTGCCTTTTGAGGAATGGAAGGATATGTTTCCTAGAATCTTAACTTCAAATTACTTGGGACAAACTTATCAATATTCAATAGCCAATATGACAAATACACACAAAATGCAATGCTGTCATCAAATGTTATGCCAGATTTCAATGACACAGATTGTGAGCAAATTCAAGCAAAGAAATATTTTTAGTTTTGAGCCATACATGGCAATTGCAGTACATAAGTTTTCAACAACTACACTATTGACCATCTCTACATGTAGTTTTCCTGTTAAACATCCATGAAATTTTTTAATTCTCCAATTGAAGACTGCTAAAAGTTAACAAACTTGTACATGTCCAAGCAATTTTACACTGCATGTAATAGCCTAAACTAAGGGCAATTCAGACAGACAAAACAACATAAAAGTCGCATCTAGAATTAGTTGGGTCATTAATCTGGGTTCCATTGCAACAAAACCATCATTGAGCTCATAACCAAAGACACACACACACAAGGCGATTTACATAAATGGTTTAAGTTGAGCAGAAACATTGTTAAAACTAATAGGGTTCAAATGGTTTTTTTTTAAGGTGATTGCAATTAGTACGTGTGATGTACATGTTATTTTTACTGCCTTAACAGCCTGTGTTTGGGGTGGTTTGCCCTTTCTAGATCTGGTTCACTGGCAACCCTGATGAATTCAGTTTTTAATACCATAATTCCATGGGTACAATTTTTAGTTGTATACGTGCATACGGCTCAATTGGGTCACCAATGATTCTGGGTCTCGAATGCTTATGGTCCAGTCTTACAAAAGCATCATAGGTCTCATGAGATTCATTAAAACTATTCCAGTAGTGTGTGGGCAAAAATAAACAACAATCACTTTATTTGAGCTACATGTATTTTGTTTTTTAAACACCCCCCTGAGGTCTACTACCTTTCTTCTCCAGTATATCGATTGGCTCAAAGAACATCTACTTCCCTATCCAATATAGCTGCCAGAAGTGTGGCCAAATTAATGCAGACATCAACAATCTCAAATGTTTTAAACCCTGAAATTAGTTTGGTAAATTTGTAATAAATTTTTTACCTTGCCAGTATTAAATCTCCTTCACTTCTTTATGGTTTCAAGCATCCCACAAGAATTCTTTTGACCTGTTTTCTGCAATATTTTTAAATTGATTAATTAAAAGTAGGGGGCACTGTGTAAGACATGAGGTGAGCTATGAAGCGATGCTTAAAAACTGAACAATTTTCCCAAAGATCACTGAATGCACCATGATTTAACAAAAGAAATACTGCAACTTCCCTGTAAGACCCTTCCTAGAATATTCAATTGCTCTATTCACAGTATTGTTTGGGATTAGGAACCACATGCAAAATAGTCCTGAACTGATAAACCTCTGCCAAGATAATATTGTACTATGAGTAAAGTTCAGTTTATATCTCAGTTCCACACACAAACTATCTCAGGATTTTTGCATATAAGGGCAATGGTACTGCAACATATGGCATTTGGTTGCTCAGTATGACAGAGACCAAGTCTGAAATTTCACAGGAGGCAACAATGCTATTGCCAAAGTAATTGGGTTTTTCATACACCAAAAGGGCAGATTTGTAAACTACAGCATGGTGGTGAAAACAGATCACTACAAGGATTTGCCTCAAACAAAAATAACATGTGTGATGATTTGTGCCCCTCTAGTACTGGCTCCAAACAACTAAATTTGGCCTATTTCATAAGCTACCATTAAAGTAGGGCCACCTAAATTTACATTGTTTTTTACTTTACCCAGCTTTTGAAAGAGATGTTTAGTTACAGACATGTGCTAGTTTGTGAATGTGATGCTCTGAAGGTTAATGCATCTTGAGAGTATTTAAATAAATCCCTTCCAATCAAAATTCACCATAACCTACTTATATTATGTACATGTAAAGTTTTGTTTTCAATAACAAAATTATAACCGTAACAATTCTGTTAATTTTCAATTTACTGGACAACAGCTTTTCTAAGCCAGCATGCGGGGTCCGTTTCCCAAGCCTACGCATCTTAGCCACATCATTTGAATAACACCTAAAACCTGCCTGACATCAAGGCTTCAATAGGAAACAGACCGAAACAACTTGAGTACACAATGAGAACTTGGCCACAAACTGTTAAACAAGTAAGAGGTAAGAACAATATTACGCATTTACTTTTGTGGGAACTGAAAAGAAAGTAACACACTGCTGGGAAACTAACAGGCGTCCAGGAAAGTTGAGATGATCAATAGCAATCATTGAGGGCAGCACACATTCCTGATACAATTGAGAAGTTATATCTTAGCTTTCACTACCGGTTTCCTGTGTAAAAACTGGCAGGATCAGATATACAGCTCATCACGGGAATACACAAGGCCCACACGGCTTTGCTGGCGACAGACTGATCATTATCAAGTACTTACTGAAAATCCTAGCAGGAGCACTGATTAGCACTGTAACTGAATACTAGTAACCCCTGCGTCGCCCTCAAAACTTCTCATATTTGGAGCTAACCTACCCAAGGAATACATGGGAAGTGACTCTGAGTGGCAACTCTCATCACGAAGTGAAGAGCCAAAACCATACTCTAAGGCCAAACTTTGTCAACTGGAGCTGAGCTCCTTGCCATCCTTATGAATTTCCTAAGTTGCCTTTAATTGACCAAAGCTACCTTTAGGTCGTGGCTTATCATACACCCATAAATGTCATTTTATTCCGCAACACCTTATGGCCCGTTTCTTTTTCACTTCCCACCCTACAGTCACTTGGCATTGCCTTCCGCTTCAGCTAGAATTATTATTCATGATTGGAAGCTCGCGATATCAACTTCTTGAATGTATCGTATCGCCTGGAAGACCAATGCAAACAGATTGGATGAAACTGAAAGAAAGGCAAAGCCCCTATACTATAAATGTGCCAGGAAGCTGGGGTAATCCCCACATGCATAGCAAGAGGTGCCATGAACAGGGGTGAAAGTTGTATGAGATGGAGAATTTGTCCTGATTAGCATGCCCTGCAGTAGACAAAACCCAGCCCATTGCCAGGTTACCTTGCATGAAAATTTGATCACTTGTCCTATCATCGGGCTGGAATACTTGATTCCAAAGCTTGAATACAAAATTAATGTTATAGTCAAGCAAGTATAAATGTGCACAACCAACACAACCTATATACACAAATTAACTCTTATATGAGAAAATAACATTCTCTTCCACCTCACTGCTTTTATGCGTGTCCATCCTGCTGAAAACTAGCATGTAAGACAGATGTATAAGGCTGGGGTCACATGATTTTCATCATCTTATTATTTTCTGATGATACAATAGTACGAGTTGATTTTTCAGAGACAAGAGTCTGGGTGGGCCTCTACATTAGGGTGCATCTATATCCCTTAGTTTTAAATATTTTTGTTCATAGTCCTTAACATGTCCACTGTCCCAAAACTCAGCCCTATCAATTTACTTAAATCGGAGTTCGGCTTATGGGTCCACCGCAGGTCTGAAGTTCGAAAATGGGCTTTCCCATTGAAAACAATGCGTAAATGAACTTTGCACTCTAAAAACCTATAGTATAAAGAATAGGGTCATTTGCAACAAAGTTACAACATACTCTTATGTGACTTTGTTTCTGAATATTCAAGGGTTGAAATTCAACAAAGATAGCATGGTCAACAGGTGTCAAAGGTCAACAATGTCAAAGGTTGTTAAGGTCACAAACTTGTCAGAAGGGAGACAATAATTGGATCATGAACTCAGAACAATCACTACTGTATGTATGTCAACATTTTTCATCACCCCTTCAATTCTAATAACTTGCTCAGTGGATAACACAAAATGTCTACCACATAATTGGAAAGTCCAATTACAAAATATCTATTTTGACATCTCTATTGGAATACTGGGAAAAACCAACAGTTTGTACTCTTCATCACTTTGATCTACAGTTCCTGGTGGATGACCTGCACTTCATCTGCTGATGCCCCATGGCATGACCTCAACATGTGTCATCACAATTTACTGAAGTATGAGGTTGTGACC